>JAODUP010000578.1:0-270390 GCA_025642065.1 Paralvinella palmiformis | reverse complement strand
GAATAGAAAGGTGAGAAATTTAGTCGTATATATTTATTTCACATAGTTAGTGACGTTATTTTCAATATTTTTGTTTTAAATCAGAGAATTCCTCAGCCGCCAGTTAGATATTGTTATACATCTCTGGGTATTTTTCCAAGCCCAAGGAAATGTGGCATTGTAAACCCATTAAACCCAATTTCTTCATTATGTTTCTGAGATTGGTTTCGGCATCAACACGATATTATCTTGGGTAAAATATTATATTATGATGTTACATGATCATTGTAAACTAGTATTTATTAAATAAACAATATATGTGGGTAATTGTCATGCGTTGAACATGGCACAACCAAGCCTAACGGTTTAATATGTGAGTGGATAAAAGAAATATGTGGGTAATTGTCATGCGTTGAACATGGCACAACCAAGCCTAACGGTTTAGTATGTGAGTGGATAAAAGCCAAACTTAATAGTATCCATAGAATTAGAAACTAAATTTTATTTTGGGCTATCAGACATATTTAATATCATTTCCATCGCTCATATATCGGTGGATTGCACTAATCTGGATTATTTTGCTATCACGTCTTGAGTGAAGTCACTCTTGAGTATTACATGATTGCCAAGGTTTTTAAAATTAACTGATTCAAAAAATATTGTCTAGATGGTGCATATATAAGACAACTAAAAACATTGTGATGAGGGTCATATAAAACCTTCAATATATTTCCGTCGATGTATAATTTGGTGATATGCCGGAAAGAGAGTTCATTTGTGTGTGTGTGCATGTGTGTGTGTGTGTGTGTGTGTGTGTGTGTGTGTGATGTGTGTGTGTGTGTGTGTGTGTGTGTGTGGTGTGTGTGTGTGTGTGTGTGTGTGTGTGTGTGTGTGTGTGTGTGTGTGTGCGCGCGCGCGCGCCTATCCACTTGATCTATTTGACCCATGGTCGAGAACAGCGGATTTCAGGCAGATCTCCGATACTGCGAATGACACGTCGGGATTATAATAGCTATACATTTAACAAATTTCCTATATCAGTGTAATCTAATTACTCATAATATGGGAAAAACTCTGTCCGCAGCTTAATACCCATGGAGATGCCTGCCGGAGTAACAAACGACTCCAGGAGTATAAATCCATCAAGCAGCATTGTATGATTTAATAGGTCGTTTCGCCAGACCACATAAGAGGACAACAATATAGATTCTACATTATACATAACAAAGCTAATAAACTCAAATATGTTGTAATAACGACATAACTTTCTTACATTGGGTAATAAGGAATCTGGATGGAAATAGATAAGATGTCTGGCACGGGCAATGTGCGTTTTAGGGTACATATAAAGAGGCAACAGGCACAGAGCATCAACATATCTAAACATCCTTCGAAACCTACCTCCATAAATCTAAATACAAATACAACTATACATACATTAATCTAAAAAAAATGTTCCATACCTCCACATATTGATAAATGTGTGCGTATACCTAAGCATGTGTCTGGTCTACTCATCAGCCTGTGGGAACCAGCTAATTCGCTTTTCGTACGCGACAAATATGTCACGCCCACAGGAAAGCGGCTACATGCAGGCTACGTACAAAAAGCGGAAGCACATAAAAACATACCATTTGATACCACAGCTCGCAACAAAAAACACGTGCGTGTGGTTCAATGGTGACTTGCTACATACATATGGCTGACATTCTTAGATCTGCCAATCTCAGGCAGCATGTCCAAGAAAGAACACACAGACATGGTCACATCTTAGATCTTGTCATCTCCCGTGATGATGATAATTTTATTAAAGATGTGTCTGTGTCTTCCATGCTGTCTGATCATTTCCTTGTTGACATTAATGTATCTTTACGGAAACAATTTGTTTCAGCTAAAGTTATTTCATATAGAAGATATAAGTCAATTGACAAGGAGGCTTTTCTTGCTGATCTGCGAGTCTCTTCTCTAGTATTGGATCCACCGGATGATGTGAATCATCTGGTGGATCTCTATGATAATACATTGAGAGACATTGTAGATCAACATGCACCTTTAAGGACAAAGGAAATGCCAAGCAGACCAATGCTTCCATGGTATAATAAGAACACACAGGCTGCAAAGAGACACAGAAGGTATTGTGAGCGGCTGTGGATCAGGACCAGTTTGTGTGTTCATTTTGAAATGTTCAAGGTCAGTAAAATTCTTGTTAAAAATACCCTTGCCTCTGCTAAATCTGAATATTAGAATAAAAAGATAAAGTATTACATAAAAGTCAAACTGTCCTCCCAAGTAATATCAACTCAGATAAAGATATGGCCCATTGTTTTAATAATAAATAACAAATATTAAATATACATAGTGGGTTCTAGTCCAGCACCTTATCACAGGGTAAGCCATTGGTAGAAGAGTCCTGCATATCCAAGGTGGATACATTTGAGCCTTTTACAGAGACTGATATCAGACAGTTGCTGAAAAAGTCATCTAATGCCTTCTGTGCAGTTGACCCTATGCCTACATGGCTTGTGAAAGATTGTCTGGATGATGTGAGATCCAATTACAAATATAGTTAATAAATCATTATCTCTGGGTGTTTTCCCAAGATCCATGAAAGCTTCCCTTGTAAAACCATTAATAAAAAAAAACACTATGGACTGTAATATTCTAAACAATTACAGACCTGTTTCAAATCTTACATTTTTATCTAAAGTTATAGAAAAGGCAGTTGCTTTCCATCTAAACAAATATTTAATCAATAATAACCTTAATGAATCACTACAGTCTGCCTATAAAAGTGGTCACAGCACTGAAACAACCTTGGTTCGAGTGAAAAATAATTATTAAGATGTCAATTGATCAAGGTAAGCCAGTAATACTTGTTCTTCTGGACCTGCCTGCTGCATTTGATACAGTTGACCATAATGTACTTTTCTCTAGGTTAAAAGACATGTTTGGTCTGTCAGGTAGAGTACTTGAATGGTTTAGATCCTATCTGAAACAACGCTCCCAGAGAGTGTCTGTTCTGGTATTTTATCTGACATTCAGATTTTGTTATCTGGGTACCACGGGGTTTCTTTTTTGGGTCCTTTGGTTTTAAAAAGAAAACCCGCCTCTTTGGGATCATTGCGCAGCGATATGGGGTTAAATATCCCCTTGTTGCTGATGACACACAGCTGTATATATCACTGGATCCTGACAATGAGTTAAATTTCTCCTTTTTCCTTGAAGAATTTAGAACATTGTATTGCCGATATTCGGCTATGGATGACTCAAAATCTTCTAAAACTAAATGATAATAAAACAAATATTTTATATTTGGCATCACCACATTGTGTTAAATCCCTAAAGACACCAGCATTAAGAGGGGTGCATTTCAATTACCCCTAATGGGTCAGTAAAAAATCTAAGGGTTATTTTTGACCAATGTATTAACATGCATGAACATCAGTATGCCGAGCTGCCTACTACCATCTTAAGAACATCCACTGTTTAAAAGCATTCTTGACACAAGAATCACTTGTAACTGTAGTTCCCTGCCTTTGTTACATCTCGTATAGACTATTGTAACTCCCCGTTATATGGCATATCTGATTATAACATTAAACGCCTTCAGCGAATTCAGAATAGTGCAGCTCACATTGTAACAAATACTAGAAAATATGATCATATCACCCCAATTCTTCAAAAACTACATTTACCTGTTAGAAACGTATCCATTTTAAGATTCTGTTAATAACTTATAAATCTATTAATGATATGGCGCCAGAATACCTTTGAAAATGGTTTCCATTAGAAAGTTATCCCGAAAACTCAGGTCATCCAGTCAGATACTATTGGAGGTGCCAGTGTCTCGGCTCAAGTCATATGGTGATTGTGCGTTTAGTGTTGCAGCCCCCACTTTGTGGAATAAGTTGCCGGCAAATATTAGAAAGGGCGTCTCTTGGAAATTTTAAGTCTCTTCTAAAAACACACCTATTTAAGGTCGTTTTTACAGATAAATAATTATTATCTTTTTTAAAACATTACAGGGTTTTTACAAAAACATTATTTGGGGTATTATTATATTACATATTATTTGTACAGCGCCTTTGGGAAAGGCTCCTGCTAGGGAAGGGCGCTTTTTTTAAAATTTATTTTATTTTTAATATCATAAACTATTTTAACCCCCAGTTTTCATTCAACAGTAATTTTCTGTGGGCTAAAAGAAACCTGTATATAAAACATTTCGACAACTCAGATGCTGACCTCAGCTTTATTCTGGGTTCGAATAACTGAATAAATCCTACCTATATGAACCATGTATCGATACACGTCCGACTAGTTTGGCGTCGAAGTTCTTCTCTAACCTAAGTGAAAATTTAAGCCTTTTATATATCTTCAGCGTGTTAACAAACATTAAATTTTGTTCATAACAAAGAGAATGTACACTAACTCAGTAGGACCCCACTGAAGTGATTTAACTAAAATAAAAACAAAGTAGCAATACTGCACAATAGATTATTACTGGACTAGAACGATATATCGTCTCAAACCTGAGTAAATACTATGATTTACTCGAACCTAACAGCTAATCCTCATACGTTTCCGTTCATCACTAAGTGAACGTTCATTCACGCTTAATTTAGCGTCCCTAAGTATATGCAGTTAGGTGTGGTGGGATCTAAATTAAAGCGCCTATCCACTTGATCTATTTGACCCATGGTCGAGAACAGCGGATTTCAGGCAGATCTCCGATACTGCGAATGACACGTCGGGATTATAGTAGCTATACATTTAACAAATTTCCTATATCAGTGTAATCTAATTACTCATAATATGGGAAAAAACTCTGTCCGCAGCTTAATACCCATGGAGATGCCTGCCGGAGTAACAAACGACTCCAGGAGTATAAATCCATCAAGCAGCATTGTATGATTTAATAGGTCGTTTCGCCAGACCACATAAGAGGACAACAATATAGATTCTACATTATACATAACAAAGCTAATAAACTCAAATATGTTGTAATAACGACATAACTTTCTTACATTGGGGTAATAAGGAATCTGGATGGAAATAGATAAGATGTCTGGCACGGGCAATGTGCGTTTTAGGGTACATATAAAGAGGCAACAGGCACAGAGCATCAACATATCTAAACATCCTTCGAAACCTACCTCCATAAATCTAAATACAAATACAACTATACATACATTAATCTAAAATAAAATGTTCCATACCTCCACATATTGATAAATGTGTGCGTATACCTAAGCATGTGTCTGGTCTACTCATCAGCCTGTGGGAACCAGCTAATTCGCTTTTCGTACGCGACAAATATGTCACGCCCACAGGAAAGCGGCTACATGCAGGCTACGTACAAAAAGCGGAAGCACATAAAAACATACCATTTGATACCACAGCTCGCAACAAAAACACGTGCGTGTGGTTCAATGGTGACTTGCTACATACATATGGCTGACATTCTTAGATCTGCCAATCTCAGGCAGCATGTCCAAGAAAGAACACACAGACATGGTCACATCTTAGATCTTGTCATCTCCCGTGATGATGATAATTTGATTAAAGATGTGTCTGTGTCTTCCATGCTGTCTGATCATTTTCTTGTTGACATTAATGTATCTTTACAGAAACAATTTGTTTCAGCTAAAGTTATTTCATATAGAAGATATAAGTCAATTGACAAGGAGGCTTTTCTTGCTGATCTGCGAGTCTCTTCTCTAGTATTGGATCCACCGGATGATGTGGATCATCTGGTGGATCTCTATGATAATACATTGAGAGACATTGTAGATCAACATGCACCTTTAAGGACAAAGGAAATGCCAAGCAGACCAATGCTTCCATGGTATAATAAGAACATACAGGCTGCAAAGAGACACAGAAGGTATTGTGAGCGGCTGTGGATCAGGACCAGTTTGTGTGTTCATTTTGAAATGTTCAAGGTCAGTAAAATTCTTGTTAAAAATACCCTTGCCTCTGCTAAATCTGAATATTAGAATAAAAAGATAAAGTATTACATAAAAGTCAAACTGTCCTCCCAAATAATATCAACTCAGATAAAGATATGGCCCATTGTTTTAATAATTTCTTCTGTCAAAAAATATTAAATATACATAGTGGGTTCCAGTCCAGCACCTTATCACAGGGTAAGCCATTGGTAGAAGAGTCCTGCATATCCATGATGGATACATTTGAGCCTTTTACAGAGACTGATATCAGACAGTTGCTGAAAAAGTCATCTAATGCTTTCTGTGCAGTTGACCCTATGCCTACATGGCTTGTGAAAGATTGTCTGGATGTTCTGATAAACCAATTACAAATATAGTTAATAAATCATTATCTCTGGGTGTTTTCCCAAGATCCATGAAAGCTTCCCTTGTAAAACCATTAATAAAAAAAACACTATGGACTGTAATATTCTAAACAATTACAGACCTGTTTCAAATCTTACATTTTTATCTAAAGTTATAGAAAAGGCAGTTGCTTTCCATCTAAACAAATATTTAATCAATAATAACCTTAATGAATCACTACAGTCTGCCTATAAAAGTGGTCACAGCACTGAAACAACCTTGGTTCGAGTGAAAAATGATATTATGATGTCAATTGATCAAGGTAAGCCAGTAATACTTGTTCTTCTGGACCTGTCTGCTGCATTTGATACAGTTGACCATAATGTACTTTTCTCTAGGTTAAAAGACATGTTTGGTCTGTCAGGTAGAGTACTTGAATGGTTTAGATCCTATCTGAAACAACGCTCCCAGAGAGTGTCTGTTCGTGGTATTTTATCTGACATTCAGATTTTGTTATCTGGTGTACCACAGGGTTCAGTTTTTGGTCCTCTGGTTTTCACAATGTATACCCGTCCTCTTGGGATCATTGCGCAGCGATATGGGGTTAAATATCACTTGTATGCTGATGACACACAGCTGTATATATCACTGGATCCTGACAATGAGTTAAATTTCTCCTCTTCCTTGAAGAATTTTGAACATTGTATTGCCGATATTCGGCTATGGATGACTCAAAATCTTCTAAAACTAAATGATAATAAAACAAATATTTTATATTTGGCATCACCACATTGTGTTAAATCCCTAAAGACACCAGCAAATTACAGATTGGTGCATCTTCAATTACCCCTAATGGGTCAGTAAAAAATCTAAGGGTTATTTTTGACCAATGTATTAACATGCATGAACATCAGTATGCCGAACTCCCTACTACCATCTTAAGAACATCCACTGTTTAAAAGCATTCTTGACGCAAGAATCACTTGTAACTGTAGTTCACGCCTTTGTCACATCTCGTATAGACTATTGTAACTCCCTGTTATATGGCATATCGGATTATAACATTAATCGCCTTCAGCGAATTCAGAATAGTGCAGCTCACATTGTAACAAATACTAGAAAATATGATCATATCACCCCAATTCTTCAAAAACTACATTGGCTACCTGTTAGATAGCGTATCCATTTTAAGATTCTGTTAATAACTTATAAATCTATTAATGATATGGCGCCAGAATACCTGTGTGAACTGGTTTCCATTAGAAAGTTATCCCGAAAACTCAGGTCATCCAGTCAGATACTATTGCAGGTGCCAGTGTCTCGGCTCAAGTCATATGGTGATTGTGCGTTTAGTGTTGCAGCCCCCACTTTGTGGAATAAGTTGCCGGCAAATATTAGAAATGCGTCGTCTCTTGGAAATTTTAAGTCTCTTCTAAAAACACACCTATTTAAGGTCGCTTTCACAGATAAATAATTATTATCTTTTAAATCATTACAGGGTTTTTACAGACATTATTTGGGGTATTATTATATTACATATTATTTGTACAGCGCCTTTGAATGGCTCCTGCTAGTAAGGGCGCTTTATTAAATATACATTATTATTATTATATCATAAACTATTTTGACACCACAGTTTACATTCAACAGTAATTTTCTGTGGTCCAAAAGAAACCTGTATATAAAACATTTCGACACCTCAGATGCTGACCTCAGCTTTATTCTGGGTTCGAATAACTGAATAAATCCTACCTATATGAACCATGTATCGATACACGTCCGACTAGTTTGGCGTCGAAGTTCTTCTCTAACCTAAGTGAAAATTTAAGCCTTTTATATATCTTCAGCGTGTTAACAAACATTAAATTTTGTTCATAACAAAGAGAATGTACACTAACTCAGTAGGACCCCACTGAAGTGATTTAACTAAAATAAAAACAAAGTAGCAATACTGCACAATAGATTATTACTGGACTAGAACGATATATCGTCTCAAACCTGAGTAAATACTATGATTTACTCGAACCTAACAGCTAATCCTCATACGTTTCCGTTCATCACTAAGTGAACATCATTCTCGCCTAATTTAGCTTCCCAAAGTATATGCAGTTAGGTGTGGTGGGCTCTAAATTAAAGCGCCTATCTACTTGATCTATTTGACCTTGGTCGAGAAAAGCCGATTTCAGGCAGATCTCCGATACTGCGAATGACACTACTCGTCCGTCATTGCTACTCTCTCTCACTCTGTGTGTGTGTGTGTGTGTGTGTTGATGCTGACGATGAATTGATTTTCCCCCTACTCTTAGCATAGGTTTGCTTATATTAAGCTTTGGACAACTCAATATCAAAGTATGGCATTTTATGTATGCATGTCTTTGGTTGATGGGCCTGGCCAACTCCAGAGGTAATAAGGCGAAGTGAAAGATGAAACACAGTTTAGACATGGCCACGCCGAGATTTGATCTCATGTGGCTGAGATCAGTGGCCAACCGCGTTATTAGTTATACCATAGTGACTCCCTATGCATGTGTTTGCGGATGATGCCAGATAGTGAATAAATGTTGATTTTCTTGATTTTGCAAAACCATGTGTTCGAGTAACTATCACTCACATCCACAACAAATTGACGACTAAGATAGGATAGCGCGCGGTTAATAACTCGTAACTACTTAAGAGTAAGCGTATAACTAGTTTAAATAAAGCTGTTTGATAATTTAAATATATCATATTTTGTTGAAATACCGACTACATACAAATACATACACGCACACACACTAATTATTAGCTCCCATATTCCAATCGCTATCTGCAATACACCAGTTGGTTAAATGCAATTGTTCAATGCTAGTTTTGGTGATGCTTGATTCAGAAACTGCAGGGAAGTGGAATAGATATGAAGGCATGTTTTAATCTAGCTCAAACGACAGGTGTATTCTTCCCGAATAACATATCATTCAGCAAATACTGAACCAATAATGTTGGGCGATAATATAGAAAATGTTGATGACGGAAACATTCGGCTACTTTAACGTTAGACTAGTCTAGGTCAAATTATTAAATTAATTTAATTAATATAGATCTAGTTTATGTTTAGTGACATTCATCACAGAACAAACTTAGAATGGGTAACTAAATATGGAGTGTGTTACTGAATAGTTCTGGACGGTGTTCTAAAGAAGAAATACTCAACAATTCGTGACAATATTTTGGGCTAATGGTCAGATTTATAAATATTGTGTTTCCTAACCTGTTGGCATCGTATGTGATTATAACCAGAAGTTTGCAAGTTTATTAAAAAAAGATCACTATAGCATACTATTACTCTAAATTTGTATTTATGTACAGAAATGTTTTAGGTTGTTACTCTATGCTCAGATATCCTCTGCTGTAGCTTTAGGTTCAACACTTTATAGATGCTGCAGTGATCTCGGTATTGCTTTAATTAAACACAAGTCCTGGTGACGCACTTTAATATTTTATTTCGATTTGCACAGAAGACGGTTGAATGTAAATAGATAAATGGACCAGATGTGGTCCAGAAAACTGGGGAAGGCATAAATACCTTTTACTATATTGACAGATAAACTAGATAATTATTATAAGTAAACAACGTTCTACATTAGCTAGGAATCATGGACCACACATAATTTTGCATTTTTCATTGCCATACAACTAGACCTTATTAAATCATTTACCATTGACACGCACAATAGAAATATAACAAGTGTGACATGATTCAAATATCATAATATGTACATTATTTCATACGTTTTATACGGTATTTACCAATTAGCTATAGGCACACCGTTAGAATATGACATTATTATTAGAAATACAAAATATACCTACACTTGTGTCCCATCAAGCGATCAAATGCATTTCTTGTCAGACTACGTTTTATCTTATAAATTTGTTTTGTTTGTACGTTTCAATTATTCACAATAGCGGCTCGACACGCACATTGACGCTATCGTCAGCTCGTTAAAAAAGCCCGCGTGCTGTGATGACTTCCACACACACACTCACACAGAGAGAGGGGGGGGAGTCTTATGTTTACTTTGTAATACATGGAATGGTGCATTTACAATACTTCATTCTTTGAACCAAGTGTCTTGTTCAACATCAAAACAACTTAAATGCACATCCTCTACATACAATAATATTTACAAATATTGTCTACGTGAAATACTTGTTCCAATACACCAAACTGTATTAATTGGGAGAAATGTATTGTTGAATACACATGTATATTGGACTCACAGTGTGATGCATAGACCATTGTATATGCATCGTAGAAATATTTTAAATACCAAACAAATACATGTCACTCATATTAAATTGGAATTTGCAGTTATTACTGTTTACTTCGGCAGAAAGTAATAGCACCAGACGATAAATGGGATGTCGGGATTCTGAACTATTTGTTTTCACCAATACACTTCTAACGAATCCCTTTATATCTGGTTTGGGTTGTGATACTCGAGCCATCGACCAGATGTTTCTAGGCAAATTGTCATCTTTAATCAGAACAAGATCTCCTATGTGAAAGTTACGTCTGGATTAGTTCCATTTCTGTCGTTGTTGAAGTATTAGAAGATACTCGCGCTTCCGGCGAGACCAAAACAGGTTTGCTAAATGTTGAACCAGTCTCCATCGCTTCCTGATGTAGATGTCAGTACGCTGAAATTCACCAGGTGGTGAGAACAATACACCAGATTTCATGGTGAGAATATGATTAGGGGTTAAGGCATTGAGATCATTTGGGTCAGATGAAACTTACGTTAGTAGTTTTGATTCTTCGTCTAGCTGATCACCAAATTCCTTGAACAGCTGTGCTGGAACTTTTCGCATTGTACGGATTTGCCTTTCCCATATGCCTCCCATCTGACTTGCTGTGGGTGGATTTAAAATCCATTGAATGCCCATTTTGATCAGAGACTGTTTGGTGGTGCTGTCTTCCATTTCAGCCAGTGCGTCACGGAGTTCACGATATACCCCCTTCTGATCTGTTGAACTGAACCTCTATGAGCCAGCAAGCGTCTCAGTGCATTAATGAAGCTGTCCGTATTTGGTAGTTTCGATATGTATATCACGTCTGGCTAAACAGGTAAATATATACCCGTACTCTTTTACCTCTCTGTGTCCCTCTTTAATCATAAAGGGTCTAAAATAAATACTGCTATTTATGTGAAAGGTCGAACCATCCTGCCACGATCAGGAGGTAGATCTGACATATTTTGCTCTGACACGGGTGCCCTGAGCTTTTACAGGTAACACATCTGGATATAAGCTGGCAAGGAGCAATGTTGGCGTGGATTACCCAGTACATCTCACGAAGTTGGGCCAGAACGTGATTTCTACCAGCCTAAGCCAACTTGGTATGTACATCACGCATTATATGAATTGTGACATGACACTTATATTGTAGTAGAATAGGGAACTTCGTGTCATCAAGTAAATTCATTTTGCTCAAACGAACCCCAACTTTCAGTAGACCGTTTTGAAGGAAAGGACCCATTATGTACACCAAACTGAACTATGATTGTAATAGTATTAGGTAGTTGCCATTTCAATGATTCAACTGTTTAGATGGTCATTAAATACTGGAGCTTTTTTAGGGCAGGTTTATCAGCGTATATTATAGGAGAGCATATGGCTATGAGGAATCACTTTACAGTGTTACTTTACATAGATGGTTTGTTATGATAGATGGTCTAAAGTACAAGTTATTGGAATATCAATTGATAACAACATTATATTACTTAGTACAATTTTATATTTGTCATTTAATCCATCACTGTAATTTGTTTACCATTTTTGACCTGGTTCGTTTAATTTATTTAAATTAGTGAAGTGTAACAAACAGTGGTTGTTTATTTTGTTAGAAAAGTTGATGATGGTTTAGTTCAGCGTTTATCTTTTGCTTCCTGATACCTGCATCATTGCACGATGACAGACTTTGCTGGTGATTAATATGAAAGGGTCATAAAAGAGCCATACAGCTGTCATTATAACCTTACTGATGGCTATAAATGGTGGTATTTTGCAAAACTATAATCACCTTTTATCAATCCTATTGGTCTTTGATGATGATTGCTTGATTGTATTTATTTTTAAAAACTTATATATAAATACTTATATAAATTTTATTATCGGACTTTAACAAGTTTATAATTAAACATTAATATTCAAAATAGTGTATATTTTGGCTGCATTTGTTTGTGAGTGTGTGTGTGTATATATATGTGTGTGTATATATATATATGTGTGTGTGTGTGTGTGTGTGTGTGTGTGTGTGTGTGTGTGTGTGTGTGTGTGTGTGTGTGTGTGTGTGTGTGTGTGTGTGTGTGTGTGTGTGTGTGTTTTAGCTGTATATTATAAGGCACAGGCACAGAGAATCTCGAACCGTGAATTCAAACTCTGGACGTTTCTTCAGGGGACTGAATCCAGAGTTATAACTCCAAACTGATTTTAAACATTTAATTGCAAGTATAATTAATTACCGTTAAAATTAGAGAAAAATGAAAGAAAAAACTAATTTCTAAAATAATCCAGAAGAGGATAATCTAAATATAAAAGAGAAACTATGATTAAAACAAAACCAGGCTTTGTGTCGAACACTACGACCAAGGAAGATTAAGTCTAAAATGGAAAAAATAAAATATTAATACACAGTATGAATAATATAAACATAAATCAGAATAAATTCAGATTAATACTAATAGCAGCGATACAACACGACTCAACCCAACAGCAACGACCGGTTTCGACCTATTCAAGTCTTCATCAGGTTGCATAGAAAATTAGTTAACACCACATTATTTACGTAAGATCTATAACATATCATCTCACTGCGCATGACGGTCAGTAGTGACCGTTAACATACCTTTCAAATATTTTCAAATCAAATTTTCGAAATCGGTTTGGATCCATAGCCTGTGGCCGTGCTATGTCCCCTTTTTTCGGTTCACCTCGCCCGAATAAACGCAATCGGGATTATAACATCTATTGATATGTGGCCCATGTCACTACCTAAAGTTGTATGTCGTAAATTATCGAAGCCAGTGGGGGATGCTTTCATCCGATAGCCCTTGCTAGTTGCTAAATTGCTTGCCGAAGACCAGCGAAAGAAAATGGCCACAGGAATTATAGCTGTATTGGGCCCGTTTTTGTGTATTTGGACATTGGCAGCATGTAAAGAAGGAAACATTATTGGGATCAAATCCAGTTCTGCTAATGCTCCGATGTTATTATTGGATGAGGAGTCGGTGGAACGTCGTATAAAACGAGAAAAGGCTTCCCGTAATCTAACTTACAACGAAAGGGTCGAATTTTTGAAAGCGCATAACGAATTCCGGGCAAACACCCAACCGACGGCATCCGATATGCAGTTTTTGGTAAGAAGTGATTTGCGTGTATTTTAAATGTTTGATTATTAATTTATTATCAAACAGTCTTACTTAGCCCTTATCTTTCACGGGAATTAGCCTATCCGATTACTTTTATTGGATAAGATTAAGCCAGGTCTCGCCCGTTTAACGAATGTTTATTATGTTATTCAGTCAGTGTACCATTCTACGACGAGGCCAACTCTAAAGTGTCGCCAGGTGCATTTCCGTGGCTTAGCCGGTAGCGCGGTTGCCCACAGACTTCTAGCATCTAGTTTCACGGTTATAAACGGTCGCCGCAAAAGTTTAGCCATCATTTGGTGATAATAAATATGGAAAGAAAATGATGATAACTATGATACCAACTGCGTCACAATTATATTATAGATACCAACTGCGGCTGTTGTGATGAACATCATAATTATATTATAAATGGGACTTCAAGAACACGGTAGCCATTCACTAATAATATCATCTTTCCCTATTTTGGTATTTCGTACATGATGATTCGGATGTTAACTTGGGTCGACGCGACGGTCTTTGTGTTTCTAACCGTTGCCAAGCAAATGTTGTCAAGTGTTTATGGCCCTCATCCGGGCTGTTGATCTTTTGTTATCGTTAGACTCTTCAAGACAATGTTCATGACAGTGATATTTTTCTTCAAATTATCGGTTCATCGTACGTGATCATTGAGGCACGATGTCAAACATAATCGTTTCGATTGTCTAGCCTTCGCTGAGTGGTTGTGCTATAGACTGACAGTCATCCATATATGAGAAGACTCCCCTTTTGGATACCAACATGGTATAATATAAAGCCTAGGACAACTTCGGTGGCATAGAGTATGCGTTTATTAACTTATAATAGTTACATTATGTCATGAAAAGAAACAATATTGAAAGAGAACATTAGAAGCACAATTCCGCTCGCTCTGTCTGTCTGTCTGTCTGTCTGTCTGTCTGTCTGTCTGTCTGTCTGTCTGTCTGTCTGTCTGTCTGCCTTATATATATATATATATATATATATATATATATATATCTGTCTCTCTCTCTAACTATCTCTCTAACTATCTATATATCACACACACATATATATATATATATATAATTTCGTTTGATTGATTAAGCAAATGTTTCATTTGCTTTAACAAGGCTATTTCACCTGGGATAACTGTTACATTGGTAACATATGTTACGTAATACCAAATCTGAGACTGATGTAGTATGGTTTAATGTCCAAATACAGAATGTAATTACAATGTAGAAGAAAAACACATCCGTTACCATTTATAACTAATAGCCAAGTACCATCCACTAGCTCACAGCCGATCAGAGCCGTTTATACATAAACTGTATCATGTGATCATTGACCTGAAAGAAAACTAGACCAAGCAGTCAGTGGTGTTTGAATGGGCCGCCATGACCAAACAGCGCTGACTTCCGGTAGGGGGCAAAAAGCAACGTTGGGGAGGCTGCCCTTTGCGTTTTGAACATATGAATACGGACATTTATTGTGATGTATGCATTATAATTTTGTGTGTGCAGATATGTAAATGTTGTTTTATGTAAGTCCGTAGATCTAGTTTAGTTGGGATCAAACGCCAGAGACAGAAGAGGGGTTGTCGAATAGGCTAAATATAATAATAGTTAAGCTTAATTTCCCGCCCAAAAAAAACAACGCGTTAACAGCTATTTTAAATGTGTTCCTTATACTTACCGATGAAAAGATATTCATTTTGTATTACTTTTACTCCCACGGCTTATGCAACCATCGACACAACAATAATTCACCATGTTTATAAACCCGATTTTGCAGTCTGCGATCATTTCTTCCACGACCGGAAGTTGGGACCTGTTTGCCATCAAATTGGCGGCCGTGTTCGATCTAGTTTTCTTTCAGGTCAATGCAGTGAAGAGTAATGTGAAGAGTAATGTGACAATAACAGTCACGTAACACATACTGTATAGATTTGTCAAACTATAAATGCTCTTCGTTTAGGTTTGGCACGAGGAGCTCGCTTCCATGGCACAAGAGTGGGCTGAACGGTGTCGCTGGGAACATGGAAACCCGACACGGGATCCAAAGCCATTCCAGTGGATAGGACAAAATATATTATACATATCAGGTCAGACTGCTAGGCCGCATATAATACTGGAAGTCTATCGACTGTAGGACTGACGGGAATGAATCAATTGTAGGGCATTGGTCGTCTATTCCGAAAGATCGAAAAACATTAATACGAAATGAATACCATACTTATAAAGTTTTCTTAAAGAATTTGTAAAACATATCAACTCTGTGTACCATAGTTACCACTTCGATTTTTAATCAAAACGTTTTTGTACGATGGTGTATGCATTTTGAGCAGCTTAAACGATATATTATATGTGCGTGCGTGCGTGCGTGTGTGTGTATGTGTGTGTGTGTGTGTGTGTGTGTGTGTGTGTGTGTGTGTGTGTGTGTGTGTGTGTGTGTGTGTGTGTGTGTGTGTGTGTGTGTGTGTGTGTGTGTGTGTTTTATGTTACATATAATAAAGGCGTGGGCTCAGGTTTTCGTGATGTTTATAATTCTTACAGAATTATGATCAAACGACTACTACCTAAATAGAAAACAAATTTTATATATTAGTACATATATAACGCAGCTATAACAGGAAATAAAGCATATATATCAGTACATATAATATCTATTATGATAATAATTATAATACCTCCGACAATAACAGAAATAATAGTATTTTCACTCAGCCCAAAATAGCACGACTAGTTTCGGTTATAAGAAACCTGTGTATGTGTTTGTTGTGATGTGCGTGTGGTGTGTGGTGTGTGTGTGTGTTGTGTGTGTGTGTGTGTGTGTGTGTGTGTGTGTGTGTGTGTGTGTGTGTGTGTGTGTGAATGTTGCTGTTTGAAACCAGGTGGTATATATATATGTAGCCAACCGCCCTACCAGTTAGGCCATGGAAGCGCACTTATATATATATATATATATATATATATATATATATATATATATATATATATATATATAATGAAATAACATTGTATATTATTGTATTCTCCGCACGTTATCTTTTATCATGTGGATTATCACTAAGAATTGAACTGAACACTAGAATGTAATTGCAGGTTATTCTACCGATATGAAAACTTTAACAAAATATTGGCACGACGAGGTCAAACATTACTCTTATTCTTCTAATGCCTGTGCTGGGCACAAGAGCTGTGGCCATTATACGCAGGTAGGACACTATCAATAAGCGGCACCGATTCAGCCTGGCATCAATGTTTACTTTAAGCTACCAGTACACCTTAAACATCATGGTATAGAAAGCTAATTGTTTAGCTCAGCTTGTATGTTTTATATGTTAATAAGTTCGGGTGGTAATAGTACAGGTCAATTGATTATACCTAAATGCATGCGTACACCTTGTAGGGATGTTTCGGAGTAAGTTATCATTTCAGGTAGTATGGGCAAACACTAACAGGTTGGGATGCGGTAAGACCATGTGTGATCCAGCATCTTTCGGCATGTCTCAGCCTGTCTTGTTTGTGGTATGTAATTATGGACCAGGGTGAGTACCAGAAAAGGTGCCTGTTATGTATTTTATTTGTTAGATAATTAGTTTGCCATTACCATGTTTTGTTTCATTTTGTTTCTTCATCTTGACGACGATGATGATAATGATGATGGTTATGTGAATTTAATATTTACATAGAATGCATGTCTGGATTTTAATAGAACATATATTTGTCGTATGCGATCCCCATAAAGGGCAGCTCAGCACAAGCCCATTGCTGAACATCACTAAAACACACGGACATATCTCTATATGTCTGTTGCGTGTTCCAGTCTGTCACGGCTGTATGAACACAAGCCCAGTGTTGAATATCACTCGAATACAAAGGTGCTCCCATTTGTACTCGCAGGTTTACTCAGGTTGTACTTTTCATTCCGAATTTAGAACGGACCAATCGGAGACTAGGTTTTGCCGGTAAGAAAAATCCAGGTGAACTAGGTCAGAAAATACCGTGGCACAATACCAGGATGAGTTTTTCATCCAACCAGGCAACTATAGGGACCTTTCCGCCGAATATGCCATCTATTGGAAATTCTAAATTTATTTAGAATTATTCCCCGTGGTGAAGCAGTAAATTACATACCACGTGCGTCTCCCCCGTTTGAGGTAGTCAAGCCACGTAAAATAACTGCCATTTCGGCCAATATTATAACGAACGATTATTTCGGTGAATAATAAATCCTTTCTCATAATGTAGTTCACTCTTGATTATATTTTCCGTCACAACTAATTAAACCGCTTTTAAAATGTCAAAAACAGATAATAGTATTTATCATACCAAAATGGCAACCAAAGAGAATTTTAATAGAATAAACCACTATAAATCGCTGCTCAATGTGAATTATTACGAAAGAGTACTTAAAAACCTAGCCAGTTCCTGATTGGTCGTCCGATTTGGAGAGGATTGCCGAGCTCTATGAAAAGGATCAAAACACTTCCCATTAACACCTGACGTTTTCGAATACTAAAAGCGTCCAATAGGTGACTTTAATGTTGAATACAGTTTTTATACTACATTCACATTTAATTGAAATGATAGTGCACTATTTCGTAGTAAGATTATAATATGACAATTACTCCACATGGATATTAACGAAGAAAATAATACGGCATAATTTTTACAGGTAAGAAACAACACTAAATCGGGAATACTAATTTTTCCGTTGTAAAGTATTGACGCTTCCTCACAATTTCTAGTTGACATAACATAGTCGTTGATCTAATTACAGCACAAATCACAACTTAATTAATATTGTCACTCGGTACTAATTAATTGGCGAATTGTGTTCAATTCGTTTATTTCAACATTCATAATACATAATTTTAATGAAATCAAACACATATAGAATGTTGAAAAGGTGGATGCTTGAAGCATTGGTTATATAATGCACCCCCCTGGTAACTGAACCAATAAACTGAAAATGCTCCGCACACTTTATTATACATAATTCAATGAATGTAAATATTTCGACAATATTGGATGTTGACAAAAAGGTGATTTGATTATCATCTTAATACCAAACACGATGATGGGTCTTTATGACACCACAGGAACGATGATAGATCGTTAGGACACGTAAAATGATACCAAATCGTTATGACACACACAAGCAAAGATAACAGGTCGTTATGACACGAATAATTAGGCACGTACACATTCGCTTAATACGGACAACGATCCAGTGTCTATATCACACATGATATCCACAATAGTATAAACCTCAGTTTGTTAATATGTGATTACTCAATATTCCAGACTGGCAGTGTTCAGGTAGCATGACATTTGTCAACTGACACCACTATATATTTGAAATACTAGTTAGTACTGAAATACATGCATATAAGCTCATTCCCATTGCTACCTATCAAGTTTGTAATACACTCATATGAGTCATTAATTATACCCATTAATATACATTTTCTTAATAATTTTTTTTAATTTCTGCAAAGATTTAATGTTGTGATACTCAATCTTTAAATCATTCCATAATTTCACACCTTTGACACTTATTACCATAGATCTTGTTCTAGTTCTACAAAATTTTACTTCAAAATTACCTTTAGTACAGGATCTAGTATTATACTTATGAACATACATAGATTTTAAAAACAGTTTCTGTAAATTCATAGGCAACATGTTATATTATGTTGGAAATGTAATAATTAATGTTTTCAAATTAACAATATCACACAATTTTAGGCTGTTATATTTGGCAAACAATGGCTCTGAATGTTCTTTACAATTTGCTTTGTCAACCAATCTAATGGCTCTCTTTTATAAAACAACCAGGTTGTTGGGTATGACGTGTTAAACATTAGAGAGTATCTTCATTTATTGAGAACAGTAATCATTAACAATGACATACGAAGTAACGTATATGTCAAGTTTAATGATTTTGTAAAGCTCACTTCTTGTGTATTTCGTATCCAAGATAGGCGTGCACAAAACACAACGCTTATAACAGGCGTTCAGGTTGTACCCTCTAAGCATGTTGCGGATTTTGATGCGACCGGATTATTGGCGTGCGAATAAACGAGGTGTGACTCTGTTGTTAATTTTACATTGCTATTGGGTCAATATTGGAAGATTTGTACATTTCATCTGATACAGTTTAAATGGATCTTTCTACACAGAGGGAACTTTATCGGACAAAAACCGTACACTGCGGGGCCAAAATGTTCCAAGTGTCCATCGGATAAGCCGACTTGCAGTAAAGGCTTGTGTGGTAAGTGCCGATCTCATGTACTCTTTTTTTGAACAGCAACAGCCCAGCAAACTGATTCGGCCCTAAAAACCCATAATAAACTAGCCACTGCATGTGGGAAATACTATTATTAATTGAATATTTTATCCCATGTTCTATCTACATATGGTAAGAGAATATAATACTAATTGGGCTCACTAATTAACTGCTATGGAGAATTAAAATACCCGACACGCAGCAAATATATGGCTAACAAATGATAACAGAAAGTGTTTTTTCCTACAACTGCTGTTTTAACGAGTGCAAACAAGATACAATATTGTTAAATTGAGGTATTAGACAATTGTTTTAAATACTTGCATGATTTTATTTATAACTTAAATAAAATCTGGGGAAGAGTATCATCCAGTGGCATTGAAATTTGCAACATCAAAATAAATACATTTTCTCTACAGGAATTTTAGGGTACTTATAACTTTGAATCAAAAACTATTTACTAGCCTGATGCTTCGGGTTTGAAGGTTTTCAAGAGATCTGCTAGTTCCTTATTAGTCATATTTGTTGTAGTTGTGGAATTGAAAAATTCTAAAAATCACAAAGCTACTACTGGCAGACCAATATTAACAAGTTTTCATCTTGGTGCAAATAATCTAATATAGTTGTATGGAAGCACTACTCAGGAGTGTGGGGTCATTTTCGGACAAGACCGAGTCGGGACAAGACCAAGTGAAAATTATTTAATATAGAAAGTTACTTAACTTACATGTTTCCTGGTATATCAACATTATGTTATGTGGTAAATATAATATTACTTGGTCTTGTCCCGATTTGGTCTTGTCCCGATTTGGTCTTGTCCCGATTCGATCTTATCCCGAAATGACCTGTATTCTACTCAGCACATTAGTTCCAAATTATCCCATTAACTTCTTACCATTGACTGGGAGTATTAAAACACCCAAACCTCAATATGAAGTGCAAAAACTCTGAATGTATTTCGGTAACATTCATTTCAGTTTCATTCACTAATCTATTATTTCAAGTGGTCAGTACGATTCTCATTTCAGCCCCCAATCCCAAATGCGGGAAAAAATCCTGTGAAAATGGCGGCACCCTAGATCTGGAAACATGCGAGTGCGCTTGCCGGGCAGGCTACACTGGTTTTACATGCAAGTTAACAGGTAAACACACCTAATTATCTGTTGCAAAGAAACAGTTGCATTTGATTTCGTAATAACATATTCATACCCAAAGCTCTACAATGAATTAATTTTAACTTCCGCCAAGTTTTTTTTATGATTCACGAAACGCATTCTACTGAAATATGGTCCTACACACAACTAACATATTTATCGCCTATATAGCCCATATTTTAGCGAAGACTTTGTAATAAATGATATCTCGGGATATTTTCTAGAATACTTGTTTAGATACTAGGCGATTACAAGAGTAACTACCACCGTAATAAAACCAAATATATTTTGTGTATTCAATACACATGTTAATGGAAAGTTTAAATAGCGACGAACGAGGTAATTCGAAGCAGACCAAACATATAGGAATCTAGACTTGTATTTATTTTATTACAATATGATGACATCATAGCTGTTTTTAAAGCAAAATATTCCATTTTTAATGGATTAACGCCGTAAAATAGAGGAGGAATAGACTGATTAAATTCTTAACTCACCTTTCGTGGTGATTGATTGATTGATTATTGGTGTTTTGTGCACACGGTATGCTAAATGGGCTGAACAACCTCCAGAGATAATGAAGTGAAGTCAAAGATATATAGATGTATAACCATTTTAGATATAAAAACCAACATAATAACAAATAACCAAAATACATTATTATTAGTTTTGTTATTATCGTAATGTGTTATTTTGCGGCCACTTTTGTACACAGGCAGGTTAAATGGGCCAATTGATATTGGAGCGAAGCGAAAGATGAAGCATTCCTCAGATAAAGCAAGGTGTGGTTTAAACCTGTTGCCTATAGGTCTATGACCAACCGTACTACCATCTAGACCATGGCGTAGTCTATTATTATCATCGTCATCAATATTATCATCATCGGACGGCAATATCATGATTATTTTTTAATGTCTTCATCATCATCATCATTATGGCCGCTATCAATATCAATATCACCATCATCATTGCCATCACCAACATCAACATCATCATCACAGCTACTACGATCAATAGCATAATCACCAGCATCATCAATAATCTCTCTCGGGATAGTTGTCATACGAATGTTGATACATCGCCTTATACAAAACAATCGATTGATAAACAACGTAAATTGTCATGTTGTTGTCATACGGACTAAACAACTAAATATGATCACAAATAATATGAACAACATTTTTATTAAAAAAACAAGACAACAGTGAACCATGACGTACAGAGTACATTAGTGTGTTGTTCTACGGATCTCTTCAGTGACCGGAAGTTAACTCAAAATCTGCCGACATTAAACACCATATATTGTTGTTAAATTAAGGTATTAGCCAATTGTTTAACATTTTTGTTTATTTTTATTTGCCATTTAAATAAAATGCTGGGAAAATGCGGTGATATTAAAATTTAAAACCTCGAAATAAATATATTTTCTGAATTTGTTAGCTCTTGAAACTCTGCAGGAATTTTAGAGTACTTATAAATTTCAATCGAAAACTATTTACTAGCCTGATTCCTCGAAATTGAAAGTTTTCAACAGATCTGCTAGTTCCTTATTAGTCACAATTTTGTTGCTAGATATTTGTTTTTAATTTAAAACAAAAAATCACACGTCTCCTACCGTTGGATCAATGCTAATAAGTGTCGAGCTTGGTGCAAATAATATAGTTGCAGCACTACTCAGCGCATTAGTTCCAAATTACCCCATTAAGTTTTTTGGCATTGACTGGGAGTTTTAAGACACACAAAACAAAATATAAAGAGCAAAAACTGTGGAACGTATTTCGTTAACATTCATTTCAGTTTCATTCACTAACTATTACTTCAAGTGGTAAGTACGATTCTCATTTCAGCGACCAATCCCAAATGTGGAACAAAATTCTGTGAAAATGGCGGCACTCTAGACCCGAAAACATGCGAGTGCGTTTGTCTTCAAGGCTACACTGGTAATTCATGCAACTCAACAGGTAAACACCTGATTATTTGTTGAAAAATGGTCTTAATATATCAGCCAACCTATTTATCGCCTATATAAGTATATATATTTGCTAAAATATAATAATAAATGTTATCACGATATATTTTCTTGAATGCATGTATAGATATCTGGCGAATACAAGGGTAATTACCACCGTAATAAAACTAAATATTTATTGGGTACTCCAAACACATGCTGATAGAAATATTAAATAGCGACGAAGGAAGTAATTAGTTCGAGCAGGCTAAATATGTATGAATATAGACTTAGATCTATGTAATAATAATAAAATACATAATCTTTTAAATTGCCCTACTTGGACATAAAACCGACTTAAAATGGCGGCGATTATTTGACCTTTGACCTTCACCCTACTACATAGATCCTATGGTTGTCACAAGACGTATTTAACATACAACAGCGAATATCTTGCAGATATCGATATAAGCATCATATTAAAATATAGATTTTGACTATAGACCTATTTTATTGGTATCCAACTTCTGTAAAATTCGTTTTGCGTTTCAGGTGAGGTCAGGTTACACCATTCGGGATACTTTATATTATAATTTATATAATGACCGCCTTATTGGCATCATAGGCATATAAATATAATAACACATAGTGTATATATATATATAGTCACGTCCGGTCATACGCACGTCGTGTTCACATTGAAATCTTGCAGATTAACGAATCGTGCGGATTGTTGAATCAACCAATTCTGCTTTACTATTCATAAATTATGGGTATATGTATATTTTATGAAATCATAGCACACAGTTTCACAATATGTTTCTTATGTAAAACTTGCTCCACGTGCCAATCATTTTATATAGATGATTTTTAAAAAAGGTGTCATTTTTACAGGTAATAAACTAGACCAAACAGAATATTAATTGTTCCAGTAAACAAAGGCTAATAGTTTTATCACGGTTGTGTTTTACTGTCATTACATAGACCTTGATATAACTACAACACAAAGCACAACACAATTAAAAGCGACCCTCTCTGTGGTGGCATAAGTGCTAATTGACCGTTCGAACACATTATTTTGTTGAGCACGAAGTGTGAAAACACAGATCTCTAATTTGTGACACTAAATTGGTTAAAATATTCATGGTAGTTGTCACTAGCAACGACAAAATGAAGTTACTCACGGTCGGGTTAACGAAATTGAATAACATGCAATACGTGTTTTTCGTTCCAAAGAGGCCGCTGCGGAAACGGAAACACGAATAACCGGATTATCGCAGTATTTTAGCACGTGTGGGGTTCGTTCCCTAGAAATATCGTGCGGACTGCGTTGCGGCCGGATTAGTGGCGTGCGGCTTAAAAGGAAATGACTGTATATACATCACCTAATACAAATATACAGACACTTGACAAAAGCTTGGTCCCACTTTCTGGTAATTACGCAATCAAAAGGATAAACATAATTTTGTTTCATCCATCAAAATAAAGTGATGGACAATAATTTGACCATTTATTGACATGAACTGTTTTTTAAGAGAAAAGTTTCCAAAAATCACAACATAACAATGTTAACATTAGTTCCAAATTACCCCATTAACTTCTTACCGTTGACTGGAAGTGTTAAGACATCCAAAACAAAATATAAAGAGTGAAAACTCTGGAACGTGTTTCGGGAACATTCATTTCAATTTCATTCACTAACTATTACTTCAAGTGGTAAGTACGATTCTCATTTCAGCGACCAATCCCAAATGTGGAACAAAATCCTGTGAAAATGGTGGCACTTTAGAGCCGGAAACATGCGAGTGCGCTTGTCGGGAAGGCTACACTGGTAATACATGCACCTCAACAGGTAAACACCTAATTATCTGTTGCAAAGAAATGGTTGCATTTGATTTCGTGATAATATATTCATACAACGAATGAATTGTAAATTCCGCCAAATTTGCGATAAATCACGTATTGTATTCTATTGAAATATGGTCCTAGATGCACCTACATTTTAGTTAAAATTTAATAATAAATGTCATCACGGGATATTTTCTTGACTGCGGATACCAGGGTTATTATTACCGTAATAAAACTAAATATTTATTGTGTATTCTATACACAAGTTGTTGGAACATTTAAATTGCGTCGAGGGAATTAATTTGTTAAGTCAGACCAAATATGTATGAATCTAGACTTATATGCATGTGATTATAATACGATGGTATTATATATGTTAAATTACCGTACATAATCATAAAACAGACTTTAAATGACAGCTTGTCATTTTTTTCTGTTTTGACCTTCACCTTGCTACCTAGATGATTCTATGGTTGTCATATGACGAATTTAACATACATCATTTATAAAAGGTTGAAAACGGCGAATATTTTACAGATAATTTTTTTATTTATATCCAGAAATGGGTTACAACTTCTGGTTAATCCGTTTTGCATTTCAGGTCAGGTCAGATTGCCATTCTGGATGCTTTACATTACAGTCTGTATAATGGCCGCCTTATTGGCATCCTAGGTTTAGAGATATAATAACAACTTGTAGATACAATTAATGTTATTGGTCTCGGAAAATTTAAACATCAATACCTTATACACACACACACACACACACACACACATATATATATATATATATATATATATATATATATGTATGTATGTATGCAATGTTATCGTTAGCTAAATCAGATAAGGTAGTTGATCAGAGAACTGTAGGCTGGTGGTTCGACTCCAAGCATAAGTCTGAAAGTTTCTTCTGTATTCACATTCAACTCAATCGTCTGCAAGAATTGTTTGGTTCATCTAGCCTACCATATGTCTTTAAGTAGCCTAAAAATAACAACATATTATATATGATATTGTTATCATTTTTATCAACATCGTTTATGCGTCAGTGTTATAGGTCTGGGTGGGAAAGCATTGACCATTATACACTTGGAATATTGACCGGAACATAAATTTGTTAATTGTAAAAACTCATATAATATCAATATTGTTGACTTCTGATCGTATGTTGATGACAACAGAGAACCAGTCATGTGATAATTTTGTTTTATATACATATGTAGATTTGTTTTACTATAAGTTCTGACACTGCTTGCTATAAACTTTATGCCAATCTCTCCGGTCATGTTGCTTGAATAAAGATTTTACCAATTTAATAATGTATTCTGTCGACATGTTTGTTGTTCGTGACCACATCGAGAAGAAAACATGAACAGAAAAATTAAGACGAATATCAACAAAAATTACAAGTGGAAAAATGTATGAATAAATAAAACTTTGATCAAACAAAGAGACTACAAACAAACAAATATATTGAGCAAGATAAAGCAAGCGATAGGGAGATAATTAAGATGAACCAAAAAACACTTGTAATAATTAACCTGTTTCTCAGAGGGGAGTGGAGGGTGGCCGGAAGATTTTAAATTAAAAAAAACATTATCATGATGATGATCACTATCACCGCTACTACCATAAACATCATATTCACCAGCATCATTTATGATCTCTCTCGGGATAATTGTGATACGAATGCTGGTTCCTCACTTTATAAAGAACAATCTTCGGTGAGCGGAAGTTATTTGAAATTCTCTTTGAATGTATTTTCTCCCTCTAGAAGCAGTAATTGCAACCTTCATCAGAAAAATTACTGCATTGTCATATATTGTGATTTTGAAAGATTATATTTAAAGGGTACAATTTGGATTAATGCATCATCATAATTACTTTGTAATTTAATTATGTAGTGTAAATATTCCCCAGTGTTGATATAATGTGTCGGGTTTCATTTCGTATTGTTTACATTACTTCACTTTTACAAACCTAATTGTAGAAAAATGTATATGACATTCCTTGATACAAGCAAGGTATTTCTTCGAATTTTAGTCTAAAACAATTGAAAAGAGGAATACCTAATTGTATATTGTCATAATTTTAGTATTTTGGTATCGAAATCAGACGATGCAGGAACGTACAATTGGGGAGGTTGCTACTCTAACTAATTTACAGTCAACAATGGTGGTCGAGACAAGGAAGAAGTTTATCATCAAATTGTTTATTGTATATATGGACGATTTTAGCATGATTTTAAATAATACAAATATTGGCGGCACATTAATTATTAAAAGGCGGTTGTTTAGTATGAGAACATCGAAATCGTGTTCGCTGATGATAAAGGTCCGAGCACTCTATGCCCGTGCGCCAAGTTTGGATGTTTCCGGTGCTCTGATGCAATTAAGTCAAGCATCGGAATCGTGTTTATTATTATTATTATTATTAGTAGTAGTAGTAGTAGTAGTAGTAGTAGTAGTAGTACTGACTAAGAAAAAGAAAAAAAAAGAAATTAAAGATCAAAATGGCTGGAGAACAAATGCATTTTCAGTAACATCTTAAAAATGTTCAGTGTTTTGGATTCACGAATGTGAGCTGGAAGTGCATTCCACAGCTCTTGACTGCTGAACACTGAAATTTTCTTTCGCCATAGCTAGATGTTCTAACCCTTGGAACTACCAATATCACTGAACCCATCGAACGTGGTGTTCTTCTTGGTTGATAAACTGTCAACATGTCAGATATGTATCTTGGGGCCGTTGGTGGTTTTGTTGTTCGGGGAGAATCCCCCCAAGCTGTCGTTTAATCAGCACAGCCTCTATGTTGGAGTGGTTGAGAAACCCCCTCCCCCACCACTCACAGGGAAGCAGTACGGAAAGATGGAGCCGAAATACCCTGAGGGTAGTCACTGCCAGAGTGTTTTACGTCCTCAGGGGGGTTTTAACGTCCCTATGTTGGAGTGGTTGAGAAACCTCCTCCCCCACCACTCAAAGGGGAGCAGTACGGAAAGATGGAGCCGAAATACTCTGAGGGTGGTCACTGCCAGAGTGTTTTACGTCCTCAGGGGGTTTTTAACGTCCCCCTTTATTTTAAATAATTCAGTGGAGACGGCAGCGCCATTTAACGTGGTGAGCCACCCACGATGTAGTGAGCCGAGAAATTAATCCCTGGAAAAGTTTCGACCTCTTACGGGATTCGAACCTGCGACCGTTGGCACCAAGTGCCGGGTGCTTAACCGCTAGGCCACCGGAGCTCACTCCCGTTGGCACCAAGTGCCGGGTGCTTATTTATATGGCAATGTATGGTGATGATTGATGTTTTACGGCCACTTTTGTGCATATGGTAGGCTAAATGGGCCGAGCGACCTCCAAAGGTAATGAGGCGAAGTCAAAGATGAAACAACCTTCAGATATGTCCACCAAGGCAATGTATGGTATTGGTATTATGTAAGCATTGGCGGTAGCTGAATAACGGGGGCAGGGGGGCTAATGGGGCCTGTTCATGTAGGGCTTTATATGTGTGCATCAGGATTTTAAATTGCACTCGATACTTAACAGGCAATCAATGCAGATCCTTCAATATTAGTGTAATTTGACTCCGCGTGATGTTCGAGTTACAATCCGTGCCGCCGTGTTCTGTATACGTTGCAACTTGCTAATGGAGGTCAGGGGCAGTCCATTGAGCAAAGCATTACAGTAGTCCAAACGTGATGTTATAGGCCCATTTACTAGTGACTTACTTGCATCACTTGTTAAGTAACGCCTAATATGCCCTACAGATATTATTCAACTGTTGCTCCATATTTAGTGCAGAATCGAAGATAACACCTAAGCTCCTCACAGTATTCACTGATGTTATATCATTGTCACCAAAATACCGTAACGTTTTTCATATGGATGGTATTATGCTTAGATGTGAACAGCATAACTTCCGTCTTGTCACTCTTCAGTTTCAGCATGTTTGTACGCATCCATCCCTCAATGTCAGTAAGACAGTTCTCAATGAGTGAGAGGGATTGTGCTTTCATAGCGTCTTCCTTCGGTTTGAATGATATGTATAGCTGTGTGTCATCTGCATAAAAATGGTAAGAAAGTCCATGCCGATGGATAATGGCTCCTAAAGGCTTAGTGTACATGGTGTATTTCTTCGGGTCGAGTACCGAGCCTTGTGGTACACCATATTTCAGGAGTACTGGCTTAGAATGCTGGCTATCTATGACTACTACCTGGAAGCGGTCGGTAAGATATGATGTTATCCATTTGAGAGCTGCTCCGGAGATTCCGAATACATTCTCAAAGCAACTCAACAAGATTCCATGATCGAGAGTATCAAACGCAGCTGACAGATCGAGCATGACCAACACTATTGTTGGTGATAAAGATCCGAGCATTCAGCATCGGAACAATGTTCATCAATTTTATTATAAATCTGAGCCATTTCATGGTCGTTTTTAATTTTTCATCTGCTCGCATCAGTGTCAGTGACAGGTGCTTAGTTTTAATTGCCGCTACTATAGTGTTTAATAAAGATACGAAATTAAGTCTATTTACTATTAATATACCTTATAATCAAATTAGAAAGAACGTCTGAGTTTTATAAGAAATGCAGTATTTCATGGTTCTCACAGCCAAGGAAATGTTATTTTCTACAGGGATATACTATTTATTCAGTTTTTTTGTTGTTGTTGTTCTAAGTGGATTTTTTCAAAGGTAGTATTTTTCCAGGAGATTTTGTCAAATTCAAGGACACTTCCGGCACCTGGAAAGGGAATTTGTTGTTTTCCAGGTTTTCCACAACACGTGGGAACCCTTATTATTTGTAAAGCCGCACGTACGGCTGTTCTATCTTCTATTTCTTTAATTTTCGTTTGTACCCCTTCAAAACTGTGAAAAGCATCTTCTACTTTCAATCCAAATGTAACTACTACGTGTTCGGCCGCCATATTTGAGCTGAAGTAATAGCCACCGAGGAATAATTGGCGCATGCGTATTGAGTGCTCGGACCTATAACGCTGAGGTACAGGGTTCCGATGCTCGGATACTTAACCATTTCGTTATTAAAAACTGTAGTTGCATAAGTTACGCTGATAGTTTGTGCTAGATATCAATTAATCTCATCTGCAGGTATGCCAAAATTATTGAATATTCGTGAAGAATATGGTATTTATTAGTAGTAATAATAAAATGAAGGAACCTTAGTTTAAATTGAACCATACACAATATGTTGAGGAAACTAAATATTATAAAAAGATTATAAAAACCGACAAATGAGAAAATTTATCAACATATAAATATGCTCCTTAGCCAATTACATTACTGTTACTGAGATGTTAAATGGCATATTTTAAAAACATTTTGTTCAAGCATGTATTATTGTAGCCCATTCTGGTTTAAAAGTACCAAAAAACGTCGAGTCTGTTACAATATTTTTTGGAGAAGTTTGTTAGATTTGTCATCACGTAATAGCGCTGAATATGAAATTGGTTGGGACAATGATTGGAACGATGATGTTTACTCATTAAAATTCTTTTTTCTAAATAATAATTATAAACCCGTAGTTCTATGGGACTAAGGCCCAAGTACTTCTAGCTCTGCGGGAGCAAGCTTTAAATTCAGCGCCTTATCGCCCATATTTCAATCGCTATTTGCAATACACCAGTTGGTCCAATGCAATCGTTCAATACTAGTTTCGGTGATGCTTGGTTCAGAAACTATCGAACTAGGGAATTTATGTAGAATTTATAGTCAGGGAAGTGGGATAGGTATGATGTCATGCTCTAATATAGCTCAAAAACAGATGTATATGCTTCTTCCCGAATAACATATCCTTCAGTAATTACCGAACCAATAATGTTGGGCGATAATATAGGAAATGTTGATGACGGAAACACTCGGCTAGCTTGACATCAGACCGGTCTAGATCCAATTATTAATTTAGCTAAGGTAGACCTAGTTTATATCTAGTGACATTCACAATAGAAAAGAACTTAAAATGGGTAACTAAATATGTGGTGTGTTACTGAATAGTTCTGGACGGTCTTCTAAATAATAGACTACTCAACTGTCAACAATTCCTAACAATATTTTGGGCCGGGTCAGCTTTATAGATATTTTGTAGCACGTTGTTATGTAGCTGAGCATCGGAACTATGTTCATTCTTTGGCACTCAAGATCCGAGCACTCACTGCACATGCTCCAAATGTGCATTTCTCTGGAGATTGGAGCAGCAACCAGTGTATCAGAACCGTGTATGCTGTCGATAAAGAACCGAGCACGCTTGTGCCAATCCGAGCCAACATCTTACACTCACATTGATATAGTTGGACTGATGTCATATCTTCAACCTCTTTTATTTTTGTTTGAACATCTTCAAAAAGGTCGAAAGACTCAACCTAACTTTAGACCAAATAAAACTGTATTATGCTCAACCGCCATGTTTGAAAAAGATAGAGATAATGGAATCAGGAGCCTGCACATTGAGTGCTCGGACCTTTTGCACCAGTGAACATGGTTACAATGCAACCACTTTGTATTTTGTAACTTAACCCATTGGCACCATATGTGATTTTAACCAGAAGTTTGCAAGTTTATAACAAAAACCCTTAGTAAAGATGATGATAATTGATGTTTTATGGCTACTTTTGTGCACATGGTAGGCTAAATGGGCCGAGGCAACCTCCAAAAATATGCCCACGCTGAGATTCGAACACTGGTGGTAGTGATCTGTGGTCCAACACGCTACTGCTAGACCACGGAGGCGCCCCAAAACCCTTAGTAGCTAATTGTTCTATCAATATGGCATACTACTACTCTGAATGTTTATTTATGTTCAGATATGTTTTAGGCTGATACTGTAGCTTAAATATCCTCTCATCTGCTGTAACTTTATATGCCTGCACAGTGTTATACTAGTTACATCCGCAAAAGAAATAATTTCCTCCTTAAAATTTATGGCTTAATCAAATTAATGTAAATAACATTATACAATTTGAAGTATCAAACCATCTTTATTGGTCTCTGATATGTTAGTCGTATAAAAATTCAGTTTTTCCCCGACTTGTCTTATACACAAGTCAGCCAAAAATACGGTCTGTCTGGTGAGTGATAATAGGTTAAATTTGTTTTTATGTTTTAGTTAGATCTATTCGTGTTTCTACTAAACAGTTCAATTTAATTCACAATTATCAGCGACAGTTTTGTATTTTAATGTGTCTCATTCAATGTTTTAAAAACATAAAGCTGTAAGTACCAGCAATAATTAACAATTTCAGGTTGATTGGCTGTTTTCGTTGTTTGTTTTATTTATAAATATCGCTGATGTCTTTTGCTTTGAAATCAGTTCTACATACACATATCCCTACTACTAGTTTGGTGTTCTTGATAATTTCAACATGCCAGCTCAAAAAGAAAATGCAATTTTTCTGAAAATAACATCTTTTAAAATTATCCTTCAGGCAGTATTGTATATTTTGTATACAGTGTTGTAGCATGATGTCCCCATTTTTAAGACTATTTCATTATAATTTGAAAACTAATAAACGTTAACAAATCAGTATTATTATTATATATAACTTTAAACATTATTATATGAATAAAAATCATTTGCAACACACTGGAAATTATAAATCTAAATAATAAAATCTTAATAAATATTCGTGAATACCACAGCAACATCTTTAGTTTAATCAGTTGGATGACACATACTACTATTTGGGGCACCTTGCTCCATCTCAGCAATGTTTATGGAAATGTTAAAAAACCTGGAATATCCATTTTGATATTTTTATTACCAAATTAGCTTCAAACAGTCAGTTTCATTTCTTCAGTTAATCACTAATTAAACATAGGCAAACTAAAATTAATCTGAGTGCTCATTGGTCATACTGTAAACATATCTGCTTCATAAGCTATGTGTTGTTGAATATGCACATGCAAGGTCATACATTCTCATGGAAGGTGTGCCGATTTAAAATTGAGTGGATGCAGATTTTAATAATGGGACAACGCTTGCCAGATCTGGATGGACTTCATTATACCATGACTACATATTCACATAGAAGGTGTAAAAAACCAGACAGTAAATAGCTCTAGAAGATTGACTGACAAAGATATTAGGATAATTAATATCATATTGGAATTGATGGGTAATTCCGGAGTTTGAATTGCTTCTTTAAAAACAAATAGAAATGAAGTTTGCTACAAAAAATTTTAATCCACAAATTAATTTACCTTTTAATTAAGAAATATTTCTTCCATGACAACCTTACTTGGAATATAAACTATCTGGAGTAGGTATTTGGAGTACCTACTCATTGTAAAAAGTAGTAGATAAAAAATGGAATTGGAATTGATAAATATTATGTGAAATTGGAATTGACCAAATGGAATTGACAAAATGTCTGCTCACTATTAAATACCTTTAGACCTAAATACAGTCATATATTTGAACACCGCATCTGGTCTGTTATAGCATTTATTAACTAATATAGTAATTGAATTAGTATCTTTAGAGTCTTAGAAGCTCAGTTAATGAATACGATGACATTAATTGTTCAATAACGTCTAGGTGTATGTCCATTCATTAATTGACCCATTTCATTCTTACTGCTGTAGCAGTGTTGGTGTGTGACTGTGATTGAGGCAAATAATATAACAAGATAAACCTGAGAATTATTCAGATTTTAAAGTAGGGTGTATTTTCTACCCCCCAACTTCATATGATTATTTGCCATTAGAATACTTTGAATTGGTTATTTGTAGACTCAACGCCTGCCAAAAACAAGTTTAAAAAAATTTGATTAAAGACACCATCTCGTTAAATGAAGTCACACTTAGGTAACAGTTTTGATTGTTTAAATTTTTTTGTCGTATGATGTCATTTACTGATTATCTCTGTGTAAATATGTAAACATTTCTAAATCAACATACCCAATGAACAGATCTGGGCTATATTTTACAACTTTGTTTATAACTTTCAACAGATTATAAGATGGTTGTAAGCACTATTTATGCTACAGTCTAACCACGTTTTGCCAAAAGTTAGAGTGGGGGAAGCATATTGGGCGGAGATCCTTGGGGGTGGTTATAACACGTGGCTTTTGATCCCCAATATCACTTTATTTAATCTATTGCCGATCGCACAATCAATGCATTCATGATCGCCATCTAATGACCTTGATACTTCATTGTCAGTGTGTGGTGGTAATAGTGGGGGTATTTATATGGCAATGTATGGTAGACGTATTATGTAAGTGTTGGCAGTGGTTGAAGAATGGGGGGGGGGAGAGGAGCGATTATGGGGCATTATCATGGCAGGAAATTTTATCGTTATCAAATGTTGGCTGTTGGTGCAGATGGTGGGCCTAGACTATATATACATGTATGCTTACGGTGGTGCAAACTGCAAGGTACCAGATCAGGAGCTCTCCAAATATACTTACAGTTCTGATTACAGTCCTTGATGAGTCTATTAAATGCTATGTCTCATATATTCTTTTATAAATTACCATATATGCTTGTGGATAAAACTAGAAAATAGTCCCGATGTCTATTAGACTACAGGAAATTCATCTTATACACGGGAAACCCATATATCCAAGAATATCTGTCCGATGGAATAGATCAGTGAATAAAGAGACAACAGCAGGAGGAATTTACATCGATCGCTGTCTTCAGAGTAACATCCAGCACAATCATATCACACCTACCACTTTGTATAGATCCATAGTATATGTGAACATTTCCCACACAAACTCAGCAAACATCCATTCTGTGCCATAATGCTGTGTCATATCACTGGTAAGCAAAACATCCATCCATCCATGTAAACAAAGATAGGCAAAATAATATTTCTTTTATTTCTCCATATTTCCACCAGTATCAGCATGGACGTGTCACATTCTGTGTAACTGTAAGGATATGCAATGACTGTCCTACTAAATACTGAATGCATCCTAAACACATTGGTAGTTGAATCAGACTGACAGTCTGAATGAATATACACTAGAACAACTGTCCAGGAATAATGCGTGCAGAATTCAGCTCTCACCTGGATATTATGAAGTCAGTGCACACGAGGAATAGGCATAAACCAAAGGCATATCATTTCATAATCAAGGCTTGCCAGTTTATAAATAATTTATTGATGATGATGATGATTGGGGTTTTATGGCCACTTTTGTGCACATGGTAGGCTAAATGGGCCGAGCAACCTCCAAAGATAATGAAGCGAAGTGAAAGATGAAACAACCTGCAGATATGCCCATGCTGGGATTCGAACATGGGTGGTAGTGATCTGTATTCCAACATGCTACCGCTAGACTATAAATAATTTATTGAAGTAGATTTCATGCCTTTTCTAGTTGCCTTTTATGAGAATGGCAATAAAACAAATAGTATTCAGTCAAAACTCTTTTTGTTATAGCCCTAATGTATGATAGTTAATGTTAGATCATGTGCTATGGATAGGTTAATTGTTATGATTCAGTTTAGTTACAATATGCCATGGGTTGAACTGCTCTCATTACAAGAAGTTCTACCCCCAGAGATGTAGAATCAATTCCTACTCCAAACATTTCAGGTCGCATACCACCAGCCCAGTGATTAATTTGTGGCTCACAACATCAATCATTGCTATTAGACGGAATTACAGACTTGTGAAGTTAAAAACAAATGTTTATGTTTTCATCTGAAATATTTCAAATTCCCTTCAATCAAAACCTAATCTTGAGGTCTTTCCATAGGGGCCTCATTTTATGCTTTGCGCATCTCTTGTAGTTTGCACAAAACTTAACTAGCAATAGAAGATTTCAGTTCATGTTATTGTTTTTTGCTTTTTAATGTGTTGCAGTCAGCTGAGGATGATCTCAAGGATTGAAAAGGAGCGGATAAAAGCTTTGTTGCGTGAGACTCTAACTCTTCTCTGCAAGAATGGCCTGCCGTATAGACAGGAATTCAACCTTGAGGCACTGATAGGGATCACACTGGACAAGAAGGATGTTCTTCTCATCTCTCTGAATGAATTCATCTGTGGCGATAGCAGTTCTGGCAAGGAATCATGCTGCATTCAAGATGGACAAAAGACGCACCGAGGCAAGCTGCGTCGGGGTAGGGGAAGACCACCAAAACGGCCAAAGTTTACTCCAATCCCACAGTGTGAAACAGCAGCTGACCCAGAAGATGACTGTCCATCGACGGATGCTTCACTGAAGTTGGATTCTCATCCAGACCAGAATGAAGCCAATCCAGTTCCAGACTTGAACGAAGATGTAGAGTCCACCAGTGAGGACAGCTCTTCGTCCGAATCAGAGTGCGGTCTGGATGATTTAACCGAGGACCAGAAGAACCTGCTTGCCAAGATGAAGGAGGCAGTGAATCAGCAGATCAAGAAAGAGTTCACAGAGTCTCCCAGCCGAGACAACACAGGCCTACGGCCAATGGACATTGAGGAGAGCCAGAAAATCTGGCAAAGGGCCTTTGAAATGGCCCGCATCACCAAACAGGCAGATGGCAAAAAGAAGAAGGCAGAGACGTGTGCCGGGAATGGAAAAGACAAATGTGAACATTCTGAACAGGTTTGTCATCATTCGTTGATTACTAAATCATTAGGTACATCATTCTAATTTTCAGTCAGTGCCGTGATTATCTATTCCATTTACGAATCCTCTTTCATAGCATCAGTGTGTGTTGCTTGTAAATTTCTGCATTTAATCTACTCTTCCTATTTCTATTACAAGATCACTAGTCAGACAATGAATTTCTTCATTTACTTTAAAAGCTAAGTCTGAATTTTTACCGAAATAGATTTCTTTATAATATACTCAACTAGTTCTGAAAATAATTATGTGACATCTATTTGTGTAAAAAAATTACTAATAACTATTTACAGTGAAGAACAGGTATTATAGCATATGGTAAGCTTGAACTGAGATGTAAATATAGATAAAAACTTATCAGATTAGAATATTGTAATATTTTACCTTTTTATTCTGCAGGAACATCAAGAATCGGGAGAGTCAATGCCGTCTCCAATGTGTCATATCTGTGGCAAAACTATGTCAACAGAGAAAAATCTGACGAAGCATGTACGGCGCCATCTTGGCATGTTCAGTGTTTATTGTGATGAATGCGGCAAAGGTTTTTTCGACCGCACAGACTTGGACTCGCATACTGCAAAACACAAAGACACCAAGTTATATCAGTGTGACATATGTGGACGGTCGTATTCACACAAACGTGGACTTTACAAACACATCAGGAAGGACCATCGGAATGGAGATAAAGACATTGACGATGTCATCGAGAAGGCAAATGTGATTGAAAAGCCATCATCACAGGCACCAGTTTCAGTCACTCTAACACCAATGACCATGCCCTATCCTCAGGCTTCAGTGCACTGCGTAATGTCGAATCCAATGCAAGTGTCGCACACACCAAACTTGTCACACATGCCAGATTTGCCACAGCCCGCTGACCTCTCCCAGCAGTCACATTTGTCGCAGCTTCATCAAGCTACCGACCTGTCGCAGCCTACATCCATACAGCATGCTCATGCCCTGGCTTTGGCTCAAGCTTCAGTAATGTCACCGCCGCCGCCACCGCCGATGATACATCCCCATTCTGGTCTCCCCTCGACACCTATCCTGCCATTATCGACCAACTTGCCTCCACATTTCCAACATCCAGTGGCTCAGCAGCATCCACCGGGGTTACATCAACCACCATATCCACGATATTAGAGAATATTTCTGTCACTCTGTTACACCTCCATCCTCCAGAATTAAACTTGATAATCTGTGAAAATTAAAAAATTGTGTAAATGATTCTTTCAGGGGTAATGAATCTTAACATTGCCCTGGTATTTACTTTTTTCATAGAACGTATATACTATGCTTACTTATTGCCAATCAGCTGTTGGCCCTGTATCTGTTATATTTTTCTTGTAAATCTAAGGAAATTAAAAATAACAGTCGTGAACATATCTCATCTGGCCTGGTTGCCTATCAGTCACATTTAGCAAAACATTATTTACTTAGATATCCCATATGTCCTGACTTGGAAATATTAATGGTGCATCATTGAACGACTTGGCTGTCAAAACGAGAGAATCCACTGGATGTTGATAGTATGTAATTTGAAAAATTTTGTAGGCTACCACAAAATCCATGTCTACCACACATGGGGTCAATTCAATTCCAGAATTGGAATTGATGGACAATTCCGGAATTCAAATTGATTATTTAAAAAAAAGAATTGATAAATTTGGAATTGAAGTTTCCTACAAAATAATTAAATCCACAAATTAATTTACCATTTAATTCAGAATTATTTCTTCCATGACAATCCTACTTGGAATATAAACTACTGAAAGTAGGTATTCCAGGTAGGCACTCTTGAGTACCTACTCATGGTAAAAAGTAGTAGATAAAAAAGAGTAGGTAATTTGGAATTGATAAATTTGATGTGGAATTGGAATTGACCAAATGGAATTGACCCCATCTTTGATGTCTACAAGATGTAAAGTACTATTTATCTGGGGATCTCATACACTTGCAGGCAGAATGGTTAATATGTTGAGCTTGAATTATCAGTCAGGAGATCTTCTAGTCGGTTTGTTGTTATATGCACTTGGCTCTAATTGTTGTCATGGTGCAGTCATTCCAAAGAGGATATTTATTGGCATTAATGAAGAAATCTGTCCTGACTTTATCACTGTTTAAGTGTGTGTGTGTGTGTGTGTGTGCGTGTGTGGCCAATAAACAGTTCTGTACAGTTGCATTATGGTTTGGATTTCCAAAATCAGTTTACTGATATCATTGAGAGATGTCTATTTTTACATAATGCCATACCTAATTAGAACTGTGTTATTGAGCGTGGTGTTTAGTTAACAAATCAGTTTTTGTCAATCTTTTTTGTTGTATCAGTCAGTGATTTGCATTCATTTTCTATGTGTGTGTGTGTGTGTGTGTGAAAATACACTTGCATATACACTGATACACACATATGGATAGAGAATAGCATGGTTATAGCATTTCCCCAGTGCTAATCTCTAGAAACAATACATGGATTTTTATTGACATATATCATTTATTTTAGATAGATCTTGCAGTTTTATTGTTAATTTGAATGGTTATTTGTTAATGTTTTTGTTTTGTTATCTTCATTGTTATACAAGGCATGTTATTGTTTGATTTAAGCTTTTAAGTATAGATGCCAATGATAGCTTCTAAGTTGTTTGATAAATGTTTTGCTCTATGCTTCATCCACTGTGATCACTTTATCTATCTGTTCTCAGAGGAAAATAAATAATTTTTCTATCGTACTGTTGTTCATTTTGTAGATACAGAAAGGGAAGTATTTTATTTAAAAATTCCATTCAAAAGAATTCCAGACACAATTTAGGCATTTGGACAATACTTGAAATTGTGGGAAGAGTGTAACCTCAATGGCTCTTTGGACAGATAATCTTGATTTCATTGCCAAAAGAATAATGCTTCGAATCGTCAATCTACATAATGCAACATCAGCATTGTGGGAGTAAACCTGATGTCATCATAACGTCGTTCAGTAATTATGTCAAGTTCAAACCAATTTAATTTTTGTTGAAGGTATGACATGGATAACTCCCATTTTTTTTTCAATGAAGGTTAAAGGCTAGAAAATGTGGATATCGTGTCTTCTCCAAATTGGGACGGGTACACTTGGGGAAGTGCTATTATGATTTGACTATTAACGTCGTGTCAACATTAGTATTAACAGTTGTCATCGTTCGTTTGGGAAATGTCAGTGGAATATAAGCATTATGATTCTGACCTTCCCTTTTTATAAACTGTACTAGATCTAAATTTTCGTGAAACAAGTGTAATATTGAAAGAGAGAATGTGAGAAGCACAATGCTTGTATCAAAGAGAATCCCCCTGTGAAATAAAAAAAAAGTATGTAGTTTACAAACTAAAATAAATCATATACATCTGGAATACTAGTTAGGACTGAAATGCATGCATATAAGCACATTCTTATTGCTAATTATAAAATTTGTAATACACTCATGAGAATAATTAATTATAACCATTAATATAGTATACATTTTCTTGGTAACTTTTTAAAATTTCTGCAAAGATTTAATTTGTGATACTCAATCTTTAAATCATTCCATAATTTCACACATTTGACACTAATTATCTCTGATTAATTTGATTAAAATGTTATTATGATGTTCTGGATTCCATTGCTTTCGGCGTACACATTTCGTAACAGGAACACATTATAATAAATCACGTTTAGATTATCACATTGACCTGAGGTCAATGGATTATCACACTTAACATTCGCTAGTTGTCGGATCATGTCGTATGACACTCCGTTGTTTTTCCATATTTCATCAATACTTAGGGTTTGTTTTACATATTGTGGGTACTACATTGTGTTAATAGTAAAGTATACCCGATCTCCAGGTGTTTCTGTAATTGTGGGCGATAATAAAGTAGATTTGACACTCCTAGTTTTCGCGGGCTTTTGTTACTATTTGTGGCTTGAAGCATTCATTTTCTCCAATGTCACAACCATTGATCTGAAAGAAAACAATAGTTTCTAGTTAACATATAAAATAGTCCTTAGTCGTCCTTACTTCTACGAAACGGTTTCCTGCTTTTTCGCTCGTATTTACATTGTAATATTAAAGTGTATTTACATCTTGGTTGCGTCGCTAGTATTATGAGTATATTCATAATTCAAATGTTGTCTGTTAAAGTAGTTCAGAACTACGAAAGCAATATGTAGAACTGTTCTAGTTGGGGGGGGAGGGTTTCGAGTTGTTTTCTGTTTGCTTTTTAAGTTGTTTTCACGAGGTTTTTTTCTGGTAGTTTTCTGTTTCCAGCAATGTTCTAGTTGTTTTCACACTGAATGAACCATGGCATATTGTCCCTTAAACCTTCACGAGAGATTTACTTTCCAAAATTTGATCATTTTTATTACTTGTACCCACATTGCACGCAACTTGTCATTTTCCCTAATTCAACACAAATCTTTTATCACTACACACAGATATGTACCTTATATTGCTGTCGAATCCCGGACAAAACCGCTTGCGGACAAAACCACCTGAATGTCAGTGGTTATATTGAAAAAGATATAAGGCCGAACACAAATTTTCAATTGCAGTGGCCATATTGTAACAGCCATTTGTATGTGTGTTAATTGCTGTCAATTATGGCTAACTTTAATTCGTATATTCAGACCAGGGCATAGCGGTCTACCTGCCATTTGTAATATTTTCAATTACAGTGGTCATGTTCTTTCAACCATTTGTATGCGTGTTAATTACTTTCAATTAACCCTAACCCATATTCTGACAACCATTTATATGTGTGTTTATTACTGTCAATTAACCCTAACCCTTTTTTTATTCCGGGAGTTTTGTTCGACTACCATTGATATAAAACTCGTCCTAAATTAAAAACTATATCTTAGCCTATTATATCTCAGATCCCATCTAGGAAACTGTTTATAAGTTACGGTCTCAAGTTTCAGTAGCTTGGTAACTAACCCACATCCTCACAGTCTTTTACATATAACAAAATGTCATAACAGTAGACAGAACCTTCTATCCTGAAAAATACCGCTTGACTTGACAACGTTAGGTCCGTCCATAATAAATCAGCCAGTATCACAGACTTGGTAATATCTAAGAAACTGGATATTCTTGCCCTCACTGAGACTTGGCTTAGCCCTCCGTCATGACACAACCTCTTCTATTTCTGATGTCTGCCACCACGACTTTTCCTTTTACCACCAACCACGTCATTCTGGACGTGAAGGTGGTGTTGACTTTATGGTATCCAATAAATTTAAAGTCCCAATCTATTCTAGTTTCGATGCTACCAGCATTGACATTTCTGACTGTTCATTTACTGGGTACTTCCCATGTCTCTATCGTCCTCCTGGAATGAGTATATCCTTCTTTGTTGATTTACTAGAGAAGTTAGTTACTATTCATCCTTGGTGATTTAAATCTTCATTTTGGATACACAGTCTACTGCTGCATCCACATTTAATGACCTCTTAGCAACTTCTGACTTTCTTTCTCTACACACATTCAAGCATAATCTAGTTGACTCAAATTGTAATATTCTTTATCTGTATTCTCACAGCATCGACATTCTCCCATTTAATGAAGACAGTGATCAAATCAGAGTAATTTGTTATTGTTTTAGCTATCCAGTCAGTTGAAACTGTAAGTATTGTTCTTGTGGTTATTATCTCTGATTCACTTTATTCCATGATTTCCATAAAAAACAGAAACCGATTACTCCTTGACGGGAGATTTCCGTAACGTTATAAAGACTACTTTGTTCTGGCAAACGAATTCATATTCTTTTGTTTCAAAGTCACATCGAAAACCTAGGTGAATGAAGTGGTAGATAAAGATCCCCAAAAGCATCAAATAATAAATCCATTTAAATGGCAACGTTGAATTACAGAGCTTCCGGAGTTGAACCAATTTATATCTTGATCCCGTGGAACAACTTGCCTGCACAACTCCTGCAACAAAACTTTAGTCTTCAAGATATATGATGATGCCAGACCTAACGGTTCAAATACTAGTTCAATAACTCATTGTATGCTACGTCAAGTTTTAATACTGGAAGATATCAGTTACTACCTTTGATACCAAAATGATCTCATTCCATACACCAGCTCACACCAAGTTCTCGAAATCGAAAGCAATCTCTCAAAGCTGCTTGGCATGTTCTTCTGAAGGCAGAGCTGCCATGACCACGCGACTATTGCTTGACCAACATCTGTGATGTCCTGAACTTTGCGTACTGCCATCATCACACTCCGCAGAGCTATAATGGTGCCAATTATCTTAGACTGTACACACTTCATTGCCAATGTAGAAGAGACTGGGGAATACGTCGCTTCAAATAAGTGTACTAACATTCTATATACGACTGGCTCTTCATTTAGAACACCATTATGCAACCAGTGGAAACGGAGACAATTTGTATCATCCGTGTTAACACGGACCTGATGAAATATAGAAGCAATGTCACCCATGACTGCTGTTCACTCCTGAGAGAGATTCAATAGCACTCCTAAAAGGATGATTGTGAGGTCTGGAACTTGTAACAGTGACCGGTCTATTGGACCGACAGCATGACAATTACCAGGTACATCTGGAATCAGATTACATGATTCTACACGTTTTGGGAAAATCATATTTCACTAATTAGAGAAACTCCGGAAATGTGTCAAAGGAAATCTGTGCCTACAGCCCTAAGTCCAGCTGATGATTTGTCCAGGAATTTGAGTGGCGAGGAGTTATTGAAGTCGGAAAAATGAAAAAATAGATCCATGATATCTTTGGTGTAACGAATCTTAATGATCAGATCTGCCAACCATGAAGTCTATGCTGGACAATGATCTTGAAGTACGTAGCAACTGAAGGAAGCCACAAAGTTTTTTTGATTGATAATACTAATAATACGTGACATTTATAGCTGCTCTAATGTGCTTTACAGTATTATTAAGAGAACAGCAATAGGTGAAAGTCAGAATAAGTTGCAGGGTGTCTCGCTATCTGTGGGTATGTTAGTTGAAGCAGAGAAGGTCATTTGTCGTGTGGATTAAACCAGATCCTTCTCAGATGAGATGAATGCCCTGAGAGAGGGACAAGGTCTTGTATAAAGCTGGGTTCCGATTCTTCAGGATAGTATGCTAAGAGTAGCCGGACTCCTGAACAAAACTGCTATCCCATATGAAGCCACATATCAGATCATATTACCCGTCTCCCGTTTCCAGACTGATGCTCAGAAGTCCGTCGATGATCTTGGTCGAAATTCAAATTCACCTGAGGTCTACCAGAGGTTTTGATTTGTCTTGTGTGATTTGTCGTCGGTACCAAGTGAAGTGTCTGGAACAGAAGATGGCAGACTTACCATTGGTCTTACCATTGGACCAATTCTTATCGGGCATAGTATATAACTAATTAACATCATTTGAACTCCATAATATAATAGGGATATTATTATATAGATGGTACATGCCGTATGACAAAACCAAGACCAGGTAGACTAGTCCGGTGTTCCAGCTAGGCCATTACACGGTGGCGCAACGCCCTGTCCCCTATATAACTGCACCCTGTACGTTTTATTTTGCACCCCGTGTATTTATAGGGCGCCCGGTGTTATTGGTAATTATGATACTGTCATAAGCTCCATTTCATGAATATTAACTAAATGCCAAAGTTAACTAAAAAAACTGATTTCAAATGATGTGCCCTCAAAAATATCTTTCGCGCGTAAAAGGTTAAATTGATGCTTTCTGACAATGGCACAAACCACGTAGGAACAGAGAGGGACCCTCGTCAAGAGATGCTTGCTTGGGATGAATATAAGATTCGTGGTTCTCTCTTCCAGCAAGGTATCGATTGGCAGTTCCATCCGCCCGCTGCCTCTCATTTAGGCGAAGGATGGGAAAGATTGATCCGAAATGTTAGAAAGATATTGCATACATTGATGCGGCCACAGATGGCGAAGTTTGATGAGTACACCTTGATGGCTGTATTTTGCGAAGCATAGGGAATAGTCAATAGCCGGTCGATCACTGAGTCCAGCAGTGGTCCCGAAGATCTAGAAGCGATCACACAGAATCACTTATTAATGACGAAGCCAGGTCCTCGGGTATCTTGGGCAATATTCAGTAAGGAGGACAATTTCGTCAAGCGTCGTTGGAAGCAAAGTCCGTGTTTAGCAGATGTATTCTGAGCCGATGGTACAAGGAATATCTGACATTGTTCCCGGAACGACAGACATGGATCAAGCCAAGGAGGGATAATATACGTAAGGTAATTATAACACGGGACCTACCAGATCAACTCAAGACCGGTCATGGTCGTAATCAATCAAGGTCGTAAGTCGACGACTACCCGTATATGCTTAGTGAAGAGCGGCGTTTTCGTTGCAGGAATTTACGATGGGCTTATAAATCAGTCGTCTGAAAATTGTCCCGTCCTTCAGAAATTCATCGCGAAATCTGAGATTGTCCTTTTTCATATTATTATAAATGGTCGATCCAAAAGGCATTTGTGCCCTGAGTGTAGCAGATCCAGTAGGGGTGTTTTATATAATCTGTATTATTATTACTATTATTGTTGTTGTTGTTGTATTTATGTGAGCTAAAGCTTGATCTTAACAGTCTGGCAGCAAAGTGCAAAACGCAGTAAATAACACGCTAACGTAGATTACATGGAACATTCAAACTGTAGGTTTAATCCAGGAGATATCAATCAATCTGTTTATATTTTTATCTTGTCAGCGAGGTTTCACCACCCACCACCCCCTCCGATCCAGATATCAATTACCGTAGATTGTTCATTATTGGTTCCATTCATCACTTAGCCGTACAGTAATCCACTTAGTGAGCCAAGTCAACAGCTATCTATAATGTATTATTACCGCGTCATCGCCGTTATCTAATTACATAACAAGATAGAATTATGAAGACTATCTCACGCCATCAACCTGGCTGACAAGGGGTGGTAGAAATTGGCGGTTTAGATAGATAGATAGATATATTGGTTGATTGATTGATAGATATATAGATAGATAGATAGAGATACTCACAAGAACACAATCACGAATACACACACAAATAAATAAATATATATATATATATATATATATATATATATATACAAATACACACACACATATATATATATATATATATATATATATTTTCACAGGACATAGACATACACATACATGCACACACTCACTCACAAGCACACATGCATACACATACAAAGAGAGAGAGAGAGAGACGCACGCGCGCGCACAGACACACACGCACGTACACCACAGATCCACAAACACGCGCACATAGGAACAACTAAATTATTACTAAATGAACATAACCATCAGATGTGGGTCAATTGAGATACTTTTGTTACGCCCTTTATGATCTTATTTCCTCCGGGTCGTTGCCATCCCATTGGCGTCCTCTGAATCGACATCTGTGGCCGAGCAGATCCAGAAGGGAGATGGCTGGCTGTGAGGATAAACCCGGGATGAGGAGACTGTATAGATACAGATTTGTCTTATTGTCTGAACTAACTGTAACCTTTATTATTTGTCTATCAAATGATAACGGTACAGTAGGATCACAGGCAATATATATAGGTAGGTATATAGGTAATTATATAAACAAACAGATAGATAGATAGATAGATAGATAGATAGATAGATAGAGATAAATAGATAAAAATAAATATATAAATAAATAGATAGATAGATAGATAGATAGATAGATAGATAGAAATAGATAAATAATATATATATATATATATATATATATATATATATATATATATATATATATATAGTTAGATAGAAAGATTAAATATATTTTATATATTGATATATATATATATATATATATATATATATATATATATATATATATATATATATATATATATATAGGGAAATAGAGAGAAAAGACACACACACACACACACATATATATATATATATATATATATATATATAGAGAGAGAGAGAGAGAGAGAGAGAGAGAGAGAGATAGCGATAGACAGAGTCTAATGTCTTTACATTATCTACGTCAGGACCATTATTTACTGAAGAAGCCAATGACGAGGTGGGATATCGAAGCTTCCAACTTGCCGTGGACTACATCAACAAACGACATGATATCTTAACTAATATTACTTTGTCATACGTAACAAGCCAAACCTCAGCCAATGATTCATTTGATCTCATCCAGAAAGGTACGTTCACTCCTTAACTACGAGGGACACGCCGTTTATATGTATATATATATATATATATATATATATATATCAGATATATTCAATCATAGGCCATGTATTTTGTCACAATCGATGTACAGTCTAACCTCACTTTTAAGCCAACTTTGAGATCTGGCTGAAAGTTAGCATTGTGGTGGGGTGGCATTAGAGTGGGAGAAGCATATTCGGCGGACAGCCGTGTGGATGGTGGTGATTAATTACACGTGGCTTTTGATCCCTTGCTAACCCCGACTATCACTTTATTTAATCTATCGCCGATTGCACGATCAACCTCGTCATGATTGCCACCTAATGACATTGACAGCTTGTCAGTCAATTCATAGATTACCAGAAATATTTCACGATCAGTGTGTGGTTTGTTTTGTTTTGTTATTGCTGTCGCTTATTCGGCACAGCTTCTATGTTGGAGTGGTTGAGAAACTCCTCCCCCCCCACCACTCACAGGGGAGCAGTACGGAAAGATGGAGCCGAAATACCGTGAGGGTGGTTAGTGCCAAAGCGTTTACGTCCTCAGGGCGGTTTTAAGGTCCCCCTTTATTTTTTAATAATTCGGTGGAGACGACAGCGCCATTTAACGTGGTCACTCACCCACGATGTTGTGAGTCGAGAAATGTATATCTGGAAAAGTTTCGACCTCTTGCGGGGCTTGAACCTGTGACCGTTGGCACCAAGTGCCGGGTGCTTAGCCGCTAGGCCACTGGAGCTCACTAGCGTGTGGTAGTAATAGAGGGGTTATTTATATGGCAATGTATGGTGATGATTGATGTTTGACGGCCACTTTTGTGCACATGGTAGGCTAAATGGGCCGAGCGACCTCCAAAGATAATGAGGGGAAGTCAAAGATGAAACAACCTTCAGATATGCCCACCAAGGCAATGTATGGTATTAGTATTATGTAAACATTGGCAGTGGCTGAATAACGGGGGCAGGGGGGCTAATGGGGGCATTTTCATGGTAGGAAATTGGGTCCTTATCAAAGGTTGGCGATAGGTGCGGTTAGCGGCTGTTCGTGGGTGGCGGATGGCGGGGTTAGACTGTATTTTGTTAAATCCCACTTATGTCTGAATCTTGCCATGTAAATACGTTCGTAAGTCGAATTTGTATGTAAGTCGACAGTTACCTGAATATTTCAGTTAATATACATATTACCTGATTATACAAATTAACTGTAACATATACACGTATCAATCTATCTAGCTACCTAGAAACATATAACCTCATACACATAACTAACTTTACTCATATTTGTATTACCATTCATTCAACCTCATACGGAGTCATGCCTCATAAACAAATGCTCAAACGATTATGTTTTCCTTTATCCACCAGTATGTACTCTAGTACAGCGTGGTACAGTAGCCTTTATAGGTCCAGCTAGTACCAGATATGTTAAGGCTGTGTCACCTATATTAGACGGACTACATATACCTTATGTCTCACCTGTAGCTACAGATCCTATACTGTCTGAGAATCGAGAAGATTACCCTTACCTGTTCAAGGTAGGCGACAGTTCTATTGATATATGCCGGTGTGTGTGTGTGTGTGTGTATGTATGTGTGTGCGTGTGTGCGTGTTCGTGCGTGTGCGTGCGTGCGTGCGTGTGATTATGTTTGTTTATCGGTATGTCTCTCTGCCTCTTTGCATCTCTGTCTGTATATATGTATGTTTTGGCCATCATCTGCCTGTCCACTACTAACATGTATGTTTATTTCTTTACCTTGTAACTTTTAGTTCTCTCTATCCCAATATATATATATATATATATATATATATATATATATACAGACTTGAAAATAAATATGGAATATAATTTTATTGTTTGTTATTTCTCACTTAGAATTATGTTTTTCAAGCGAAAGTATCAGGCAATGGGTATTCTGGATCATGCTAAATATAATGAAATATGATTATTATTGCCAAAAAGCTAAATAAACGACATTTGTGGCCGTTAAGCAATGCATTAAATAAAGCAGGAATTTGTCAGGAAATCGACTTCAAACGTTCTGATTATTTAAAGTGTTCAATAAGGCACACGAATCACAGTTCAATATTTGGTATGACCACCGTGGGCATCGTACAGAGCTTGTACTCGTCGAGGCATGCTGTCAATCAGGGTTACCAGGGTTTGAAGGGGCAGAGCTTGCCATGCATCAATGACTGCCTGTCGCAATTCCGCCAGATTAGTAGGATGGTTGGCGCCTGCATTCATGGTGCGTGTTACTTCGGACCACATGTTCTCTATAGGATTCATATCCGGAGACACTGCTGGCTATTTCATATCTTCGATCCCTTCAGTTTCCATGAAATTGACCACTGTGCGAGCTCTGTGAGACCTTGCGGTTTCATCCTGGTATACAAAATTAGGCCCAAATGTCAGATGAACAAATGGCAATAACGTTTCCTCCAGGATCTGTAGATACTGGTACTGATCCAGGTTTCCGTCGACAATGCGAAGATCACATTTTCCATCATAGTGGAAAACACCCCATATGGTAACTCCACCGCTCCCTGCTTGGACTCTAGGTACGATGCAATCTTCATTATAGGCCTCACGCGCCTGTCGATGTATTTGCAACAAAAAAGTTTCTTCAGAGGTCTTCTGGCCAAGTAACCTGCACGGATCAATCGCAGATTCACTAGCATTCTGGATACAGGGATATTAGTGAACCGTAACCACTCAGCACGAAGGGTGTTTACTGACTTGGTACGCCCATTTCGGCACAAACGTAGCAGATAACGGTCTTCTCTTTCTGTTGTCTTACGAGGACTTCCGGGTCTAGCTCTGGGTGTGTTTACGCCCGTCTCACGATTTCTCTTAGGCACCTCTGAGACTGTTCCCTGTGCTATCCCAAGAGCTTGGGCAACGACCTTCTGTTTGGAATCCATACGCCTCATGGCAAGAACTCGTCGATAAATTCCTTCATTAAAGTGACGGACCATGATGTCAAGAAAGTTGCCCACAAATTTCAGCAAAATCCGCCGGCACGCCCGAGTACAATCATATATATCAGTAGCTCTATCCCCTTATTTATAGTCTCAGATATCACGACACATGGACCTTGGGTGTTTTATTGGTCACACACTCACCCAAAACAATACCACGTTTTAAAAACGTATGCCAAATTATTCGTCACGTATCAGTGATTACGCTGATATCACTAAACAGATCATAAATACTAGCCAACTGGTCCTAATATGCTGTTCCACAAAAGAAGGCAACAGATAAAAAAGATATTCCATATTTATTTTCATGTCTGTATATGTCTGTCTGTCATGCGGTCTTTCTCTCAGTACTACATAATTCCTGTCTATCAGTCTGCCTACATGATATTATGTACCCCTCTTCGTTTCTGCCTCTCTGCCTATGTGTCTTCTTCTGTCATCTTCCTTGTTTGTCTATCAATTAGTGTTCATTTATCTAGATTTGTTGTTTTTTATTTTGTTATCCAACTCTCTCTCTCTCTCTCTCTCTCTCTCTCTCTCTCTCTTTTATCTCTATCTCTCTCTCTCTCTCTCTTCCCCCATGCATTTGTTAAAACAAAATGAAAGCTACGCCAAAAGCCTCCATTTCAAAGGTAATTATTTTTCACGACCAAACTTCATTATGCAGATGAGCACTCCAGATAGTTTTCAAAGCGAGGCTATAATTGACCTTATGAAGATCTACGGCTGGAAGAGATTTGCAATTATTGCGTCTGTCGCAGATTATGGTAGGTGTTATAAGAACTGATGACTTATTACAGCACGTGAGTGTGTGTGGGAGGGGTGGGACGCACGAATGCCTGCGCATGCGCACGTCAATATATACATGGGTGTTCTGGAAGGGAAGGGTATTAAACGTGATTTCGTCGTATTATCACAAATTTATCCTTTCAGCGAGAACAGGACTGACCATCTTACAGAATAGGGCCGTGAAACGAGGCTTAACAACAACATCTGTATTCTACTTTCATTCCAGCTGTGACACGCCCGATGAATCGCTGAAACCGATTCTGTACGAAATTAAAAAGAAAGGTTAGTTAAATGCATTAGACAAGCGTAATGTCGTGTTTTGGTTTCGTGTAAAACACAGAACTATGGTCGAAAGAATCAATGCTCGCGCACATTAAATTCCGCGTCAAACAATACTAAAACAGCTATGTTCGACCACATATCACTACCACCTGAGTTCGAATCTCGGCGCGGGCATATCTGAAGGTTGTTTCATTTTTTACTTCGCTTCATTACCTTCGGAGGTCGCTCGGCCCATTTAGCCTACCGTGTACACAAAAGTGGCCGTCAAACATCCATTATCATTGATCCTTGTCGATCAATGTCTGTTTACTTGACAGCCTATATTTGGCTTCCGGTTTGGGATCGTTTGTTTAACTTTTATACCTCCGGCATATAACAACCATCACCGTCGGAAATTGCATAAATCAAATCCAGGAGTCTGCAACAGTTCAGCAAGGACAGGAAAAACATTTTTTATACGTCATCGATGAGCTCATAGAAAGAGTTAATATCGAACAATAACGTGTTCGGGAAAGAAAATACAAAGGAGACAAATGGAAGAATAGATACAAAAGCTGAAAGAAGAATTTTCCGGAAGTGGGATCACATTCAGGAATGTTTATATTGGTAGAAGGTCATGAAGTTACGTCAAAATATATACTTTGTATGTGTGTGTATATATATATATATATATATATATATATATATATATATATATATATATATATATATATATACATCATACAAGGTTTTCGGATTATAATACTGTACTGTTTGGCGAAAGATGCCAGTCGTGTGATGGATGCTGCCTATACACTTGACATGTTGACCCATGGCTGGGCCTGGATCTTGACAGATGGCGCCACATTACAGGTACGTGTTGGTGGCTGATTAACGGTTGGTACCTTTGTAACGGTTACTTACACCTAGACTAACACGTTGATCCCAACCATTGACCTGAAAGAAAACTAGACCGAGCAGTCAGTGGTGTTTGAATGGGCCGCCATGACCAAACATTATACTTTTGTGTGCAGACAATCTGTATTATTCCTCTCCTATTATATGCCATGAAATATGTAAATGTCATTTTATGCAAGTCCATAGATCTAATTTAGTTGGGATCAAACGTCAGAGACAGAAGGGGGGTTGTCGAATAGGCTAAACATAATAATAGTTAAGCTTAATTTCTCGTCAAAAAACGCTTTAACGGTTATTTTAAATGTGTTCCTTATACTTACCGTTGAAAAGATATTTTTTTTGTATTACTTTCACGCCCACGGCTTATGCAACCATAGACACAACAATAATTCGCCATGTTTATGAACCTGATTTCACAGTCTGCGTTCCTTTTTTCCACGACCGGAAGTTGGGACCTGTTTGCCATCAAATCGGCGGCCGTGTTCGGTCTAGTTTTCTTTCAAGTCAATGATCCCAACTAAACTAGATCTAAGGACTTGCATAAAACGACATTTACACATTTCATGGCATATAATAGGACCGGAGTAATACAGATTGTCTGCACACACAAAATTATAATACACGCATCACAATAAATGTCCGTATTCATAGGTTCAAAACTCGAAGCTTTTTGCCCCTACCGGAAGTCAGCGCTGTTTGGTCATGGCGGCCCAATCAAACACCACTGAGTGTTCGGCCTTGGTTTTCTTTCATGACAATGGATATCAATATCATTGTGAGCAGAGGTCGAATTGTCTTCATTGATCCGTAGTTTGACAAGAGGATATCCACACCATAGAATATCTCACAGAAACCGTTCCGGAATTCGTCCTCGATCCAGATTTGTTTAACTGATCCATTGAATGTATCTAAATTTGTATTGATATGATGTGTAGTTTGTAGGTGTAACTTCTTTAAAGAGATGTACACCAGGGGTTGTTATGTGTTTTCATCATATAACACCTTTGAATAGCTTCTAGACCAGGTAGGATAGGCACCTGATTAAATCTGTATTGCAATTATTATTATTATTATTATTATCATCATCATCATATATTATTATTATTATTATTATTATTATTATTATTATTATATTATTATTATTATTATTATTATTATTATTATTATTGTTGTTGTTGTTGTTGTTGTTGTTGTTGTTATCATTATTATTTTTGTCATTGTTAACACAGATCTCCTTCAGTATAGACTATATTTATAATATTATTGTGGGTTATTTTCAGGATAATTTGTACAGTAATTGTTTAGATGTACCAGCATATGTACAAGGATTGATAGGTACACGACAACTGTCTGCTCAAGGTGAACTATACCATCACTTTGATCAATTATGGGAAAATAAAAGTGTTAGTGACTCGGATAAGGTAATTGGGCTTCTATATATGTATATGTATGTCTCAGTACACGCATTTATTTATATCTAATAATAATAATATGCTATATTTATATAGCGACCTATCCAGATAGATGGTAGCCGGACAAAACCCCATGAATAAAAACCCTTTAAGGTTAAGGTTAAGGTTAGGGTTAATTGACAGTAATTAACACACATACAAATGGTTGTTAGAATATGACCACTGCAATTGAAAATTTGTGTTTGGCCTTATAGTGTTATATTAAATTCACATATAAACTTTTTCAAAACAACCACTGATATTCAGGGGGTTATGTCCGCAGGGGGGTTCGGAATCGCAGGGGGTTTTGTCCACAGGGGGGTTGTCCGGGATTCCAGCTAGATAGCTGCTCTAAGGCGTTTTACAGTACTATTTTCCTTGACTCAGAAAGGCATCAATCCAATGCATGCCTCAAATCCCAAGGGAGTATAAAACGCATGTTCCTTTATAGGCGCAAGGCGTTGCTCGGACACACATATCCATCACGTCCTGTCATATTCTCATTTTTATGAATGAGTAAACCAGTCGCCACATGACAGCGTTGCAGTAGCGCCGGAGTCTCGAACCCCCGACCCTTTGGTTACGAGTCATACGCTCCAACTAACTGCGCCATCACCGCTCTACAACAGTGAATAAACGTACATGGGCGAAAAGTGTATTTACTTACTGCTTAATTCCCGGTCACTTTAACAATTCATCAGAAAATAATTATATTTACATTTCAATCGTTTCGGTATTAATTAATGACTGATACATTACGATATAATCATTATGACTGATGTCGGATTGTTCAGGTATCAGACAAAAACAAATATCCGAAATAGCGGTTTCTAGGTAACGTTGGTCGGATCACCAAGTTGCCGGACTAATACTAATATCAGATTATAAATTATTTATCTGTACATCCATCCATGCATGTATTCATGCGCACAAACGTACACACAGACACAGACACACACACACACACACACAGAGAGAGAGAGAGAGAGAGGCGCGCAGCCACACATGTACGCACACGTACACTGATGAACATAAATATAAGTCCGCATACATATCTCCGGGGTTTATTGGTCGCATAACTGGTAGAGTGATTAGTTACAAAATTCTAGCACCCGGTTCAAAACTTGGCCGGGCTCTGTCTGACGGGTATTTCATCTTTTGCTTCGCCCCATTACCGCTGAAAGTTGTTCGGCTCGTTTAACTTAACCCGTTCGCAAACATTTCAGAAACAGATCTGCATAATCACAACATCACTGTTGATCTTGATCGTATATGTTTGTTTACAAAAATAATTATAATTTCCTGATTTCACTAATATTAATATGCGACTGTTATAGGTATATGCCATGTACGTGTTCGACTCCGTATTAGCCATAGCTTATGGCGTTCGTGATTACCTCAAAGATGGTCACGTGATCAATCCGCCATATTTCGACGAGAACGTTTGCGAAGAAAGTAGCATAAAACGATGGAGTGACGGAAAACTGTTGATGGAGTATATATCTCGGGTATGAACATCAATAATTTGTTAATTATGTTAATGAGAGTCACCCGAAGTTAACACAAACTCATACAAATGTTCATTAGCACGTATTGGTTGGTATACAGGTGCATTACAGTTAATCTGTCTATTGCTAACTAAGATTTAATACAGATTACCTGGAAATGTTAGGTATATATATATATATATATATATATATATATATATATATATACGCACTCAAACATAAAGGCATTTATGTGTCTAAAGTGATAACAATTGTTTTTGAAAGCAAGTTTTGTAGATCTAATATAAATCAATAACAACATTAAATTTGGGATAGACACCTTTAACATAAATAAGAACTTATAAAGTTGTACGCACACGCACGGGCGCACACATAGACTTGCACATCATCCACACACACACACACACACACATATATATATATATATATATATATATATATAAAGGCGTATAACTGTGCTTCTACGCAACATATTTACATAATACGATACCCCTATTTAATTTCTGAAGCCGACAATTTTGTTATATATATTTATTTCAGGTTTCCGATGATGGCGTAGCTCATCACATTAACTTTACTACACTCCACTACCCGATCATAACAAACTATGAAATTGTTAATCTACGAAAGAATGGCTGGAACAAGGTAAAGGTCATCGAGTGTCTATCAAGTTGTTGAATTATGAACCACGGTAAATGTCCTTCTGTGTTGTTTATGGGGTCTGATGGAGAATATGATGCCGATGACGATGATAATAATAATAATAATAATAAGCTCCACAACACTGTCGCATAAACGGACTGGGGCGTGTCCCCGTTGTTTAACTCGTTGTACGGTTGATCACTGGGTTCTAGCACTGATTAAAACCCAGGGTTGAGTTCGTCTGTAGGGTGTTTCATCTTTCACTTCGCCTTATTACCTTTGAAGGTCGATCGATCCACTTAGCTCACTTCGTACAGACAGTATACTAATCCATTCCATTAACAGGAAAGATAGCTGTATAATATTAAGACGAATAATATCTGTAGACTATTAACACAAATGATATCAGTATAATATTGACACATATAATATCTGCACAATATTAATACATATGACATATGTATAATAATAACACAAATGATGATACCAGTATAATAATAATACAAATGATACCAGTATAATATTAGTACATTCTAAGGAAAAACCGCTCTCGTGGTAATGACAAAGGGGGGGTTTAGTGAAAACAAAACAAAACAGAGTCCACGAAATTGCATTGTGATCATAATTATTGATTTTATTTACCAAAGGAAATAAATACAGTTAAGTCTCTCCATCCGCCAATCTAGCCAACCCTAATATCGAACGAGAAAGGTTTACGGTTACCTCCAGTGGTTCTGTACCGATGACGACAGCAGCTCCCTGACCCCCGGGGGACGGGGTCCTGGTGTCTCTTATTTATCCAGACATGATTTTAGGATCCGGTCCATTCGATAGAAATATTTTGTGCTGAAGGGAGGAAGTCAAAGCTTTTTGATATAATAAGCGTTATCAATTGCATTATAAATAATGGCGCTAGTGTGAGTATATATATATATATATATATATATATATATATATATATATATATAAAACAAAGCCCGTGAATCTTCATTGTCTACTGTACATGTATAGAAGTAACATGAACTGATTGAGGGATAAACTTCAGTATATTGCGTTTCCAATTAGACATAACGGTCATTATAAATTAAGTTCGATCAGATGATAATGAAAAAGATTTGTTGTAAAGATAATGAAGCGGGAATTAAATTTATACAAATCATGACAATGAACTGTCACACAATGAAGAGTTCCGAATGATCCCGAGCTCCGTTCCTAGACAGTTTCCATCCACGCATTTATCGACCTTTAATCGGGTGAGGTTATTCTCGGGGTGTCCCTCATCCGCCATCCGAATTTAAAGCGTCCATTTCCGGTCATTATCATTCAATTCCATTATAATTGGATTAGTGCGCTTCCATGGGATAACAGATAGCGCGGTTGGCGACAGATCCATAGCACCTGGGTTCAAACCCTGTCCTGGCCACGTCTGAATGGTGCTTCATCTTTCACTTCGCTCCATTACCTTTGGAGCTCGTTCGGCCCATTTAACCTACCTTGTGCGCAAAAGTGGCCGCAAAACAGCAACATGTAATTGGATTAGATAACTGTTCATTCTGATGCGCTATTATTGATTATCCCGAAGGTGGGTGACTGGCGGTTTGATGGTCGAAGAGGTCACGTGGACATGGAAGAACCCGTATACTTCACCGGACCAACGGCCAACGTTCCACGGGATACTTGCTTCGATCTGGCTAATATTTCTCTTCGAGTGGTAACCATTATTGTACGTCTGTCGTCAGAATGTGTGTCACGCCCTGCAATGTCTCCCAATAAAACGTTTTCGGCTTGCCGACTGATTCGTTGCGCGGCGCCGCCATATTCGAAACTCGATATTCCGTGTATGACGTCACTCTTTCAGTGGCGGGGTTCCCTCTCGTAATTTCAATTTTGACTCTTTGAGAAAAAATGTTGTTATTTATTATACATCGTAATTATCTAGGTCTTTTAATAACGATTTTAGTGTTCTCAAAAATCCAGATATTATATTCCCTTACTATACTAATTGCATTGATACCGAATCCCAGCTATGGCATACGGAACATGTTTTAATGGGACTCATGACGGCGTCAGGTACATATAAACTGATGACGATGGTTGTTTAGTTTGCCTTACTTACAGCTCGGGGTCAAATAAGTAATCTGACCAAAGATTAAAAAAATCAATCAATCAAAAGAGATGTTTACAGGTCGTTTTATAATTAACTGTAAATTTTATATTCAACGGGAACCCTGAATTCGAGATTTTCAACTTTTAGAAACGTGACACATTTTTAACAAAACAATGAAGAACCAACATGTATCTTCTACAAGAAACGTTTGTGTCCAATTCATTTAGTTATTATTATTTTTGGGGGGGGGGGCTTTCTGAGAGCTATAATACGTAGAATTGGATTAAAGAAAAGTAAGTAGAATTGTGTTATACATTATACAGTAGCTCGTGGGACAGTTATTTTAACGTGTGTGTGTGTGTGTGTGTGTGGGGGGGAGTCGATTATACACTGTATTTTGAAGTCCTTATAGAAATTCGGCATAATATTTTAATATCCGTGAGTGCATGGACGCGTGTGAGCGTACGTAAATCCGAATTATGGGGCATACCTTCGGAACAGCCTGTTGATAGCTCTATAATGTTGCATCGTTCAAAAGGCTGATTAGCACTCATGTTATTTTAAGATTGATGTTTACACGAGTTACATAATAATGGAGGATTTTACTAGCCGACATTTTTATACACCGTTAGGAACCTCCATTTACGATGAAAGATAACAGCGATGTTGGCCAATCAGGATTGTCCAAGTACAAAGGCTACTGTATAGATTTGCTCAACGCACTTCAGGCGACACTTGGATTCCGATATGACCTGTTCCTGGTGCCCGACGGTCACTATGGCCTTCAGGATCCGGAAACTGGACACTGGAATGGTCTAGTAGACGAATTAATAAATGACGTACGTTATTCTGATTTAAGGATTTTTTTTAATTCAGCCAATAAACATAATAATAATAATAATAATAATAATAATAATAATAATAATAATAATATAAAATATAACTTAGATAGTCACAGATTAAACGTAGTCATACTAAAACAACATATTAATACTAATCTGGAATATTATTACTGTTACTCCTAAAGCATAATAATAATAATTATTATTATTATTAGCTATAGTAGTAGATAGTAGTAGTAGTAGTAACAGTAGTAGTAATAGTAGTAGTAGTAGTAGTAACAGTAGTAGTAATAGTAGTAGTAGTAGTAGTAGTGGTGGTGGTGGTGGTGGTAGTAGTAGTAGTAGTAGTGGTGGTGATACTACTACTACTACTAGTAGTAGTAGTAGTAGTAACAGAAGTAGCAGTAGTAAAATGATTATTATTTGCATTATTCCAATAATCATATTTGTTAGTTCGTCACATAATTAAATATGATGGCATACAAATTAAAAAAGCTTAAAGGTCAACTATCGGCACTTGTATCCACGTCTGGCATAAATTTGTATTTATATCACGAAATATACTTATAGAAATATTACACAAATATAGCTATTTTAGACATGACAAAGATGATTATAACAGGTTTCAAAGAAAACACAGGGCTAATAATCTCTTCTCTCTCTCTCTCTCTCTCTCTCTCTCTATATATATATATATATATATATATATATATATATATATATATCAAATTATATATATCACAATACACAACACACCCACACACACACACATACATACATACACTATAATATATATATATATATATATATATATATATATATATACAAAATGATTCACCTATGAGACCCGATCTAAAACATCATTTAATATGTCAAAAAGCAATAAGAATTAACCACTAATGTACCTCTCTCTTTATAACGACCAAATATTTTATCATTATCATCATCATCATCATCAGAGAGCCGACCTAGCCATCGCCCCGTTGACGATCAACTACGAGCGCGAGCAGGTGATCGACTTCACCAAACCGTTCCAAGACCTCGGTAACATCATCCTGATGCCGAGAGATTCGGCTCCTCGGAGAAGCTTCTTCGCCTTCCTGTCGCCATTCTCCAACAGCCTGTGGCTGGCTCTGGGCGCCGCCTGTGTACTCTGTGCCGTGGTTACGACGCTGGTCAGTTGGCTCAGTCCGTACGGTACGCGTCGTAGATGGAAGCCGGATCAGGATCCAGGCCGCGGCGAGCCGAACAGAAACGCCCTCAGTTTGTGGAACAGTCTCTGGAACGCGTTCTCGTTGTGGATGGTGCAGGTGAGTGGGGGCGGTAGGCTAGGGCCATTTTACCAACCCAAATGGCAACTCGTTTTACAGATAACATGGCTTTATATATATATATATATATATATATATATATATATATATATATATATATATATTATATTTGTATATGTGCTATTTATTATACAGGATTTAATGTGGTCAGATCATACACTGCCATTTCAATAACCCAAATGGCTATTCTTTTTTTTTTCAATTCAATTCAAATTGTTTTACAGCTAGCACGGATTTATGTTCGTTTCATTACCTTTGGAGGTCACTCGGCCCATTTAGCCTACCATGTACATCAAAGTGGGCGTAAAACATATATCATCATCATCATCATTATCATCGTCATCTCTCTCTCTCTCTCTCTCTATATATATATATATATATATATATATATATATACATCATCTGTTGGGTAAGACGTCCGGTGTTACAATAGCTGTATTATAATAACTCACGCGGATGAAAGGGTGAGTGGGTGACTGTGTGAGTGGGTGACTCTGTGAGTGAGTGACTGTGTGAGTGAGTGACTGTGTGAGTGGGTGACTGTGTGAGTGGGTGACTGGTTCGTCTAGCCTCGGCGGCTGTCACGTCTGGGATAGATGTATAGAAGGGAAGTGACGACTACCTCCTTAAACATCCCACGAATCCATTACCTGGATCGATCCTGTATCCGGTGTGATATCGGCTCATCCGACGTAACTTACTCGATTTTGTCTACATATCTATCGTCTATTAGCTGCTGGAGAGGGCATGCCGCCGTTGGCCCAACGCACTGCGATAGTCGTTACTTTGAACCTCAATCTATATCACGTTCAGACCTGGGCCAGATACGTTTCAAAGGTATCTAGATAAGTTACAATTACATCGAAATGTGCTCAGATACAGTTACCTATCTAAATATTTTTCAGATTTATTCATTTTCAGTTATAACACTGATATGGTCATATTGATTTACATATTGTCAACTTTAATACAAACTTGCTACTTAGAGTTCATTCGCACGAACATAAGGGTATCTAATGTATGGCCTGAAAGTTTGGATATTCAAATGGTTTGGCCCTAACACATAAACTAAACACTAATTATGTTCCTATGGGCTATTAGTGTCATGACACGATCTGCCTGATGGCTTCAATGTGGCTATCATGATTAGCATAAGTTATTAATGTTGATCATATTTCCTAATTCACTATTGCAATTTAAAACATGAAAGATACAATCAAACATGAGACAATTATCATAGCTCTCCTAATAATTTGTATTAAAGGGCACTCAATTAATTGTTGGGGTGTATGTTAAAATTATTTAGTATTATTAACAATATTTATTAGTGTTAAAATATGCAATTACATTTATGAGGATTTAAAGTAATCGTGCATCTGAAATTCAGACACTTTTGCAATCTATCTAGATAAGTTATAGTTACATTTGAAAAATTGATAAACGCATCTAGATACATGTCAGTTATATTGAAAACAGTTTCTAGATACAATTTATCTAGATACAAAATGTAACCGCCCCAGGTCTGACCACGTGATTAGTTGACCTATTTTTGTGGCATAGATAACAACAGCGTTTTCATTACATAGTAAGGTTGAGAACTGTCGGCTTTTAGAACCAGGATATTTTTAAGCTTCATAATAATGTCATAGCTATGATATATATTATCAGGCTTTACTGGTGCGGAATTTACTATAGGTGTGCAGGGATGCCATTGTAATCATCATCATCATCATCATCATTATCATCAACATCATCAACATCATCAGCATCATCATTATTATTATTATTATTATTATCATCATCATCATCATCATCATCATCATTATCATCATCATCATCATCATCATCATTGTTACCTGTACCTGGCATAAAGCCTCTACCGTGTAATGTCCAATTACTATCACTCAACCCCTATATATTATAGCGATATTCTCCGATCCGCATCAATCTCCTAGTGACAAAGTAATGCTTATTGACGACGTATACATCGATCCAACGTTTATACCGTATTACTATCAGACAGCGTGATCCCTAATACAACAGGTCGATATCCCACCTCTATGATCCCTAATACAACACGCCGATTCCCCCCCCCCCTTCTGTGATCCCTAATACAACACGTCGAAATCCTCCCCCCCCTCTATGATCCCTAATACAAAACGCCTAAATCCCCCCCCCTTCTGTGATCCCTAATACAACACGTCGAAATCCTCCCCCCCCCTCTATGATCCCTAATACAAAACGCCTAAATCCCCCCCCCTTCTGTGATCCCTAATACAACACGTCGATATCCGCCCCCCCCTCTATGATCCCTAATACAACACGCCGATTCCCCCCCCTTCTGTGATCCCTAATACAACACGTCGATATCCCACCTCTGTGATCTCTTATACAACACGTCGATATCCCCCCTCTGTGATCTCTAATACAACACGTTAAATACACCTCCCCCCCTCTGTGATCCCTAATACAATACGTCTATATCCCCCCTTTGTGATCGCTAATACAACACGTCGATTCCCCCCCCCCTCTGTGATCCCTAATACAACAAGTCGAAACCCCCTCTCCACTGGGATTCCTAATACAACACGTCAAACCTCCCCTCCCCTCCTATGGCCATTAACAAGATTTAGTCGTCTGTTCAGTAATCACGATAATGACAACAAAAATAAATAACCATCTAGTAGTGTTTATGTCTCTCCGAGTAAATGGATCTAATGGACTGATATCGATGTAGTCAAAGACTGGTAGCTTAATTTATGTTAGAATTAACAATTTGCCGCTTGATCACAAATAATGACCGAGAATCTTCACTTAAACCTCAGTAACTTATTCTACGGCCCCTTCGATCATCGTCATATCTCTATTATTATAGAGCAGACAGTAAAAATGAAATATTTGTCACAATTTGAAAGTCAACAGACCCGTCAAACGGAAAGCATAAAATAAGGAGGCATGGTTATTTAAACTTCTTTAGACCAAAACACACACACACACACACACACACACATATATATATATATATATATATATATATATATATAGCAATAATGTTGTATGTTAAGTTTTAGGTTGTTTTTACCGTTAAGTAATAATTATCTTTCAAATCCCTTATTCTGTTTTACAGACATATTATTTGGGCTATCACTATACAGCGCCTTTGGATGGCTCATTCTATTAAGGGGCGTTATAAAAAAATATACATAATTTGTTCCAAAGTTTTAGATTTATTTTTAAATGATGCGAAACTGAAGCGAAAATATTCACGAAAAGTAACAATTTTGATGAACTGCACACTCTTCTTTAGATATCAGTAAATGAGACATTAACAAACTTTTTATGAAACTGGCTTTAGCTTTCGTAGACTGTTCTACAACGGGTACTTTCTATTTTACCAACAAATCTATGTATGGCACTACTCGACGTCGTAACGGTTTCAGGGAGCCGAAGTTACGCCGAGGTGTCTTTCCGGCCGTCTGGTGTACGGCGCTTGGTACTTCACGGTGATGGTTGTATCTGCCACGTACACGGCTAACCTGGCGGCTGTCCTTACAGTACAAAGACTGGATAACGGTGAGTAATGTTGCTGTAGCGAGATTGGGATCTTCGTCCCGTCGGGAAAATGGCAAGGTATTCATTCTCTCTCGCAATGGCGTCTTCAACGTCACTTGTCTAAAATGTTATTTATTTATAATCACTCCTAATCGTGAAGCATTACATTGCGGACTAGTCTGCTGGCATCTATCCGGCGGATGAGGTACCCAGCCATTTAAACTATATTATAATTGATATAAATATTAATATATTCCGAGTTGATCGGCGACATTAATCTTAGCTTGCGAGTCGGCATCGCTTTGAACTCAGTGGTCGAAATAGTCGGGCTATTTTATGTTAATTTATCCATTTAAGATATTTAGATGCCGCTGAAAAAACCCAGTTCAGACTGCACTGATCCATAAGTTTCTGGGTCTTTATTAATAGGAATTTCTTTTAAATTTGGATGTTGCTTTCGTAATGCATCTTTCGTCGACGGTTAAATGGAGTTCACTTCAATTCAGTCAAAGGTGTAAAAGTTGCCACCTTTAAAGTGCCTTCTGCATTTCCAATAAAAAATAAACTTCCTCAACAACGAAGCCGGTGTTTTCGTGAAACGCTGTTCAACGGATTGGCACAGAATTGGATATTCATGCAGATGTAGATAACATGGGAATATCGTAGACTACAAGTAGAAATGCCCTTCAGACACATCTACTTCTGAATTTGAATCCTGGTGCCATAATTCTAATAAGATTTACTGTGTACTCTGTCACATATATACGGGTGGTAAATAAACGTTCTGCTTAATTATTATATTTTTAATCGGCTTTCAATCACAATCCTGTCTTAGGTGTTCCTTTATATGCGTATAATTTCTATTTGTTTAAGTATTTATACAAAGGACCCACAGTATCGTCACTTTTATATCGATTTGACAGGTTTTATGAGAGCGTATGAGTAGCGCGCTTGGCCACAGTCTAATAATACGGGGTTCGACTCCAGGTATAAGTGGGAATGGCGCTTCGTCTTACATTTCACTTCGTCACGTTCAGCGATCGCTCGACCAAACTAGTTTGTCGCATGAAGAAAACTGGCCGTAAAACAACAATATTGGTATTTTTCAAACAAGTAAAGACGAATCAACAAATTGTTTGATAGATTTTTGCCGGAATACATCCCTCGTGTATGAATTTCGAATCCTTTAATTCGCGCAATTTATTCCAAAGAAAAATCTAGAATCGCGATGTCAGAAGGAGATTCAGTTTTTCTTCGTGGATAATTGTTACTAAATGAGTCCATGTATTGTACTGTGCCTTTCAGGTATAAATAACGTTGAGGATTTGGTCAGCCAGAAGGAGATCACGTATGGTACGGTGAGGGGCAGCGCCACCTACCAATTCTTCAAGATTCAGCTGACCGATCCCTACAAGACGATGTACGCCTTCATGGAGCAGAAGAACACCTACGTCTGTAACACAACCGTCGGCATCCGGAAAGTGATGGATTCATTCGGGAAGCCAGTCTGTTAGTATGTCTCTCTCTCTCTCTCTCTCTCTCTCCCTCCCTACCTCCCTGTCTCTTTCTCTTTCCCTCTCTCTATCTATCTATCTATCCATCTTTATATATATATATATATATATATATATATATATATATATATATATATCCCTCTCTCTATCTATCTATTTATCTCTCTATCTATCTATCCATCTATCCATCTATCTATCTATCTATCTATCTATCTATCTATCTATCTCAATCTCTATCCTTATATAGTTAATCTTCGATAACAAGACGTTTCGGGTGGTTGGGATAATAAATACGGCACATGATGGCTCTTGATAAGCGAATTGGCACAACTCAAAATGTGCAGCATTTAGAAGGAAGCTTTCAACTGTTACACAGGGTAGATAAGCATTTCTCGGATCCAGACGTTCTGGATAAGAAACATCCACAGGTTACAGCTATAATGGCTATATATATATATATATATATATATATATATATAGTCTATTTGCGGGACGATGGCTCTTCATTATAAACGATTGGTTTATTTTTCCTCATATATCTATGCTACCGATATGAGCAATTAACAGAAAAGATAAAGAACTTTCAAGAAAGTATATTTCTGAAAGGAATAAATTCATATTGAGAAAATATACTCTTAACAAACAGTAATAGTTTTTGTTTACAGTTTGGCTGATTTGGTGAAGCAGACGTTCTTGTCATTTCCGGGCTTGACTGTTATTCTGTCTTTAATGTATGTGATGCGGAGGGGGGGGGGGAATTACAGAATATGTGCTGTAGTCCAGTACTTATATAAGCATACTTAGTGCAGACATTAATCATTTCTATCGAGGCACTTCATCTTCCAAAGTGAAATCATGTTTTCGTTTTACACACAACGAAAACATCCTGACATTTCATCGCAAAAAGGGTGGTATGTCATCATGACGTGCGTATTTATGACCGCTCCGTGTCTCCGTGAGGCCGCCTCCTTGTTCTAACCGGTAGCGTGTTGGACCACAGATTACTACCGCCCGCATTCGAATCTCGGCGTGGGCATATCTGAAGGTTGTTTCATCTTTGACTTTGCTTCATTAGCTTTGGAGGTAGCTCGGCCCATTTAGCCTACCATGTGCACAAAAGTGGGTGGGCGTAAAACACCAATTATCAGTATCCCCGTGAGGCTAAATTGCCCGGGTGGATGACGCTTTTCAACTCCCATCATAACGTTTTAGAATACATTCCCCAAGAAAAGCATAATTATTATTCACTCTCAATCTCGGTTTATTGAAGAACTTCTCAAATTCCTTCTCAGTCCCTCCTTCTCATCACGGGGCCGAAAATCACCGAATAACAGCGAAATATTCTACCAAAACATCTTTCAGGGATGAATACAAAACCCGATTAATATGCGAGTTAAAACGTAAATTACAGGTGGGATGTTCCGCATGTCTTTTAATCTAGAGAAAAATACATTATGGCAACTGTGTCAAATCCAGCAGACAGGTCCAGAAGAACAAGTATTACTGGCTTACCTTGATCAATTGACATTATAATATCATTTTTCACTCGAACCAAGGCTGTTTCAGTGCTGTGACCGCTTTTATGGGCAGACTGTAGTGATTCATTAAGGTTATTATTGATTAAATATTTATTTAGATGGAAAGCAACTGCCTTTTCTATAACTTTAGATAAAAATGTAAGATTTTAAACAGGTCTGTAATTGCTTAGTATATTACAGTCCATACCGTGTTTTTTTTTTGTTAATGGTTTTACAACGGCAGCTTTCATGGATCTTGGGAAAATACCCAGAAATAATTATTTATTAACAATATTTGTAATTGGTCTAAGACAATCTTTCACAAGTCATGTGGGCATAGGGTCAACTGCACAGAAAGCATTAGATGACCTTTTCAGCAACTGTCTGATATCAGTCTCTGTAAAAGGCTCAAATGTATCCATCATGGACACGCAATAACCCAATCTTAAGATGATTAGTTGATCCAGAAAAAAATCCCGTTCACAATCTGGATGATGTCTTTTCTCCTTTTCACACAGCTAAGCGATATGCTTTTATTCTGGATTCTTTCCTTCTGGAGTACGCAGCCAATCAGCTGCCTTGCCACGTCAAGACCGTCGGCAGACTCTTCCATCAGTTCGGCTACGGACTCGGTCTCCAGAAGAACTCGCCCTACCTGGATCTGTTCAGCTTGGAAGTGTTGAAGTTACGACAGAACGGCTTCCTGAACACCTTGTACGCGAAATGGGTGACCAGCGGCGTGTGTGATGAAGATTCTCAGGGTTGGTGTACTAATAACTGTTAATTTTTTTAATATTATTTACAATTATATAGTACAACGAAATATAAAAAATTCTGGGCAATAGATTAGGTGTCCTTGTGTGCTAAATTTATTTCACTCTGAAAAGTGTGTGTGTGGGCGTTCGTGCGTATGCCCGCGTGCGTGCCTGCGTGCATGTGCGTGTATGTGTGTGTGTGTGTGATCGTGTCATCTGTACAATCTGGTCATAATGTACAATTGGTCACCAGGATCACTCAAGTTTCACGATAGTCGTAATTATGCTAAAACGTTAGCGTTCTCGTTCCAGTTTCAAGTACCCACTATGGTACTCAACAAGCTACCCTAGTACAGATGACTGGCGTGTTAACGTTGATGGCTGGAATTATGGTACTAGCAATGATCCTGATTCTGTTCGAGTGTTGCGTAGCAGCTCGGAAAGACACCAAACTCCGGGTCGGAGTAAAGGTCTGTTAATCCGTGATAATTTCCATTTAAGCGATTATGTGAACGACTTGGAACATTCAGAATGTTTGTTATTTACGTGTATATCCGGAACGATTATATGTGTATGTTGATTACTAATATGAGAGCATTACGTATATACGTATGAGAACGAGATAAATGTGTGTGAGAGATATAGATAGATAGATAGATAGAGAGGTGTGTGTTTGTGCGTGTGTCACTGATGTCCCCATAACAAATTGCGCGCGGGCGCGCGCGTGTATGTGTTTTATTTGTCCGTTTATTCGCTGTTTTAGTGTTTAGCGTAAGGCCGTGAGAGTACGTTAAAATAATTTGAGTTTATTAACGCGCACACCGGCCTGATTAGATATATATTGACCGGAATGAGAGGCGTAATGTATTTACAAATTTACTGCTGTTATATACAAACTACTTATTATATACAAAATCATATAGATTCTCGTATCTGTTATTCGCGTGAATATTTTACGTTGTGCTCAAATTGCTAAATAAATAATTTAAGTTATTCTATTATTATCACATATGATCGTGTTTATATTAGGCCGTTCACTACCGGGTGATGTCATTTGAAATTTCAATTAGTCAGCTATTTATTGAATACGTATTTTTCCTAATGAAAAATATTTGAATAGTGTAATCATACCACCAAAGTATGACCCCCACGCGCATTCTTAGCTAATATCCATGTGCTTTGTTAGAAAGTTGGATATTTGACGTAATAATGTTTAAATGCAATATTCATATTCTTTTAATCCAATCTAAGTTTTTTATGTTGTCATATATATATATATATATATATATATATATATATATAAGCTGCATCGTGTACATGGCCTGCCCAAATAATACAGATATGAGTATATTAGCTTTATATATTGGAGGCGATATACACATACTGACAGAGCAATGTTTTGAGTCCGGGATGGGTTTGTCTCAGCACAAAGCAAGTCAGTCCAGGTTAGTGTGTATCCTGAAGCCTGGCTGGCATGATAATTGCCAAGATAATCCCATTTTGGACGGGAAGTGAACGAAACACAGTTTTATACAACCTTTCGCTGAATGCTAATAGGCGTAGTAATATCGCAATTTACGCGGGCACTACTAGATGGCGAGGTGGGGGTATCTCGTAACGGCATGATGTCATCTTAATATAATGAGACAACCTTTATGGAATGCAAGAAAACGAAAGTGGCCGAGTTAGGATTAGAAATTAATCCATTCAACCCGGATATACGGCATATAATCTATTATTATAGTTAAGTTTATATTCGTAGTATACGGTTTCGAGCAAGTAGTTTTATTTGCGATAACCAAATAGAGGGGAGCGGATGGAAAACCGGAAAAGTACTCATGCCGAAATGAACACACATTTTCACTGATTATTAACACAAGTTGTTCGTATTTATTTCTAGACTAAACCTCTCACCTTCTCTGAGGCGTTTCGGAGACGATGCCGCCTGGTCGGAACAGACGTACAACAGGTCACGTGTCCATGTTGTTCGAAATCCGACCCGGATGTAGCCGAAAACGGTGCCCCTGACATGAAGCATCAGACAGCCGCCAAATACAACGAGTCGAACTCAATCCGATCACGTGAATACCGCGAACCGAGCTATGGAAATGACGTCATTGGGTCGCATGTCCCTGAGCCCAGGACTGAACGTGTTAACAGCGGCAACGATTTTGCCATGTCGAGACTTTGAATGTTCTGTTGTTTTTGCTGTTGTTGTTAAATGTTGTTTGTTATTCGGTGTATATTTAATGTTTGTATATTCCGTTGTTTATTTATGAAAGTACACGTTTCATTGATTATATATGTGACCACACGAAACAAATCACGCATAGAACACTTATATAAAACCTATACATACATACATTACTTTGTAAAAATAACAAATGGTCTTAATTGTTGGTAAGATTTTAGTATCCCGCTATTTACACACACACACACACACATATGATGTTTTCAGGTATCATACTTGTGGCATATATGTACATATATTTTTATAGTTCTGATACATTATATCTTTAATATATATATATATATATATATATATATATGGGGCGGTCTTCCCTACAGGGGAATATTTATTATAAAATATTATAAAATGTAACAGAGTACCACGAACGATAATCTGCCTATTTCTTCTTATTTTCCCCTTAAAACCATTTACCAGTATGTCGAATTTATGACCTGACTTTCTGATAATTTTTGGCGCTTGCTAGTAAATTAACGTAATACTTTATAGAACATAAAGAACCACAAGTTTCTGAAAGCTGCGATATCGTAGGGTATCACTCGTTGTTGAAGCGGAGTGTATTAGGAAAATTGACGGCTGATATTTAGAAATAAACACAAACAAACACACACACAAAGTGAGACACACACACACACGAGAGAGAGAGAGAGAGAGAGAGACAGACAGAGAGAGAGAGAGAGAGAGAGAGAGAAACCAATAAAGCTCAAATTTCCGATTTGGCGGCGATCTTAACAATAACCTTAGCCATTATATATCGCTGAATTAAGGAATATTTACTAAGAGATTTCCGTTCTTGGGCCATTCTATCAAATATAGAAGATTCGTGTTGATAAACTTGACGTACTCTTGTTATTTCTATTCTCAGACGTTCAATTTCCAGCTCCATCTCTCTATCGTGTTGTTCTGTAAACAAACGACAACCACGTGATGACCACTAACTAAATGACACATTTAATATATATATATATATATATATGTGTGTATGTGTGTATATATATATATATATATATATATTGTATGCATATATACATGTATATGTGTGTGTGTATGTGTGTGTTTCTCTCTCTCTCTTTCTGTCTGTCTGTGCATGTGTCTGTGTGTGTGTGTGTGTTAGCGGAGATACGATCATTCGGGTTTCAGAAAACGGCCAAACTTTCAATCATATAATTACTAATTCCTTCCTGTACATCTCAGGTTTCCCATGGAGCCCAGCTATGCGGGTTAGCCGACGTTCAAGTGATCGAAGTAAACGCGACGAATTATCGCTCAAGTTGCCTTATTATGAAACCCACTCGAATTATTAACTGGGAAACAATCCGCCAGGATTCAGCCAACTAAAATTTTAATAAGATAAATAACGATTCTCACGATGACCCTTTTCATGCCATCAGTCAGGTTTGAACTTGGAACGTATTCTAGAAAGGAACCAACGTTTATTTGTAGTATCGACGTTTCGGCGATGAAAAGTTTCGAATGTTCGTGAATGTTCGTATTTTGTAAATAAAGATTGTATATTCTGTCCAATCAATCTCAGTTTTTACTTCTAAAGCCAGGACTATATTCTATGGCCACAAACTACCTTAGTGAGTTATTTAAGAAACTATTGACTGAGTGTAATGGTATTTCCCTAATTAACTTAGACCAACTCGAAAAATCTATAGGTAGTAATTTATATATATATATATATATATATATATATAACAATATATACACTAGTTTTGTTAAATGTTAGTTAGATGCTGTATTTGTGTCACATTGAATATTGAATAAATTTTAACTTAATCATCTTTGATTTAATCGTCTTTGTCATATTCGACTCATGCATTCGATGATAAATAACAACGAATGGAAACATGGAAACCAAAACATGGATTAAAATGCTTCAATAAAAGTTCAATGGCGTCTTCTTTAATTTAAATTAACTCGACTGCAATTTGTGTTACAGAAAATATGTTAATTTGTTATTGTTGGACTACAATTGAATGAATCCGCACTTTCGTGAATCAAATTCGACATCAAGCCATCGTAATTTTATGTCTTTTCATTTGGGGCACTTTTTCGTTTATTTAGAACGACAGGTCGGGATCGTCTTGTTTCTGTTAATATGCAAATTAGTCTTATGGGGGAAATCTCTCATTGTCTACAAAATCGTACACGTAAAGGTCATTTTATATAGTTAGCATAAGAAATATGGTTACTTATGTGGACTGAGGAAAAGTAATAAAGTTTTACACTAAAAGGCTGACTAAAACATCAAATATATATACATTGAATGCCCATTAAAGGATAACTTGAAAGAAACCGTGAAATGGCTTTCCCGTAAATCTTCTGCGATGGTTGTCCTCGTCCATGGAGGTTCAAGAATTGGCAAATAGATTTCGATCAGTAAATATTTTGTCAAACTTTAAAAATAGCCCACAGGAAAAACCCAACCTATTTTGACGTTTTAATTGGTGGCCGGAAATCTTGTCATTATTGTCCTGTTTCGTTCATACTAAATACTAATACTAAATACGATATATGTAGGTCCTAAGAATCTTCAGATGAAAGGTAACAATGTGTTGTGGAACATGTGGCCTTAATACAACAATACACGGGTCTATGATTAATTTATAGAATATAATTATTAAAATATATCCCATAAAGAACCACACATAAGGTGAAGAACTCCCGATGAATCACCCATTGACATCAGTAACATAAGCCATGAGATCATCGATTTACGGAGAACGAATCCTGGCTTCAACCAGATCAGACTCGTAGTTCACTGGATTTCATTCAAAAGGCAACAATCTTTATTCCGCCCATCCCAATATTTAATTCGAATCCAAAATTCAAGCAAAGAATTATAAATGTAATCTGATCGTTCAACAAGAAACTAAGATATTAGATTTTTTCTGATCAGTGTCCGTTACCTGCGTCGGTTCTGTCTCCAAACCGATCCTCTCCCTCGCCATCCAGTTCGCAGTACAGATCCGGGACGCACCCGAGGCAAAACCTATCCAGTATCTCTTCGCGTTCGTGCCGAGATTTCATCTCTTGTATTTGGTTATAGGCCGCCAACGTCTCGCCAGTGATATTGTTCAGGATCCGGTATCGGATCCAGGGTAGTCTACAGCGTTTCGTCTCGCGGTAGGCGTAGTTCAGGAGAAGACGGATTTCCTGGAGGCTGACAATCAGCTTGAGCAGGGTGTCACGTGTCTCGAGCAGCCTGACCCGCTGACGGATCAGTTGGTCGTGGCGAGCTGGCGCCACTGTTTTGTAGCGTATTAACTCTAAACGTGAAGATATACGAAGTTTACATTGACTGGCAATTTGGAGATGAACACTTATAACAGAAATAATAATTAACTTCTGATAAGGGTTCCCCCTCTCTCCACACACACACACACACACACACACACACACACATATAATCTTGTTAAATAAACTGAGTGAAACCTGTTGGTGTATATAATTGTTGTGAAAAAGCTGATATAGTCTTGGCTCTTTTGCCATAAAAGCTTCAATCGGATTGAACTTATAGGCCAAAAAGTGGTTTTTAGAAATAAAAAAGATAAGGCTACTGTATTCTTACAATGAGAATATAATTTTTTAAAGAAATTAAACTTAATATTTAAATAAATCATTTCACTAAAACAGATCTTGGCTGTGAACCGGGGCGGGGGGGGGGGGACACTGTACAAGACGGCCAATGTCGCAAATTAACAGTTCGTGTTACACATTATAAATTCCCCAAAAATACGTATAAAATTATTATTAAAACAATTTCCTATTGTTACAGCCTTAGAATCATCTTTTAGGTCAATGCTTAGAATGCCTATTCAGCATTATGCCGAAGATTTGAACTACAATGTGGACAAATTCGAACAATACTTCAGGTTGACCAGAGAATCGAAAATCCCGCCAAATTGTTTGGGAAACACCTGCCGCTGACGTCATATTCTAGATTCACCCGTCCGGTTTTTAAGTTACATGGAGCGATTCAGTTTGTCGTATCCGCATCGATACGCAGCAGCACGACAAATGGTATGCCGCATCCAGACATATGGAAGCGCTCGCGTCTGTTTACATGATGTTTCATTTTTGCCGTATCCGCATCCCGCATACATGGAATCTTTGCTTAAGCCTTAAATCATATCGTACATAATTTGTTCAAACGTTCAATTAACAAAAATACCATGGTATATATATATATATATATATATATATATCAGTCAATATTCATTGTTTTATTGTTTTGTGATATAATTAAACCAATATCTTTGGTATGACAAATTTTACAACAACCGCAATAAAACTCTTGATTCTTTATATATTGGAAAATCCCCACTTTGGCCTATTTTCTTATCTATATGAACAAGATAGGGTATTATTTTACTTCTCAACTATGTAAATTGCTCCATATATTGAGAGAAATTATCAAAAAAGTTGTCTCGGGGGGGTCGTATTGATTGATTTGTTGATGTGTGTCAACAATCCGCACAATTCGTTAGTATGCACGATTTCAATGGGAACAGATAAACGAGAAGCGACCGTATTATCGTCACCGGACATTTTACGACAATCGGTTTGACTATAAGAACCCACTGTTACAAGACAAAATTTTTAAATACACTCTACACAATTGTACGAGAACGAGCTAAATGAAGCCGTTTGTAATACGAGATCGAGATGTGCTGAAATCTAGTCGATGTCGAAATATGGATGACTAAGTAGCAATGTATGCCATTAAACACGCGAGCGTTTGGCACAACAGTCGTGATGACTACCGCTTCTGCTTATGTTATTGCCACCACTAATGCTAGTAATGCTACAGCTACTACTACATCCAACACCATCCTGCTACTACTACTACTACTAATAATAATAATAACAAGTTATCATCATCGACGTTATCACACTATCATCATTAACAACAAAGTAGCCGATCATCAAATAATCATAACTATTTAATTCGAACAGGAGGAGCAACTTCCAGATTACACAATGTTACATCGCCTCGTGAGCATTTCCATTAACACACACACACACACCTATTAATATTCACATCCGAATATCTTAATAATAAGAAAAGTCTCTGGTGACCATTTCTTAATTCTATCGAATGAACATATTACGCACTTTAACAATGTCCACTTACTCACCGCACATTAGCGTCCGTTCCAGTACCTCTCCCTGGCGTAAATATAACTATAGCTATAGTATACGAAGTTCGGTGTGTACGACCGTTGACTAGGCCGCTGTCACTGAGTTGTTAACGAGGCTGTGTGGTAATTAGATAATAGTAATATTTCGGCGTGGCTATTAGTGTTCTATACGAGCTGGAGTACAGAATTAACCTCACCACGTCGTATTTGTGGCTAGTAAACTATTAGCTCACGCAATTTTAGGAAATGGTCTTCGTCATTTCCCGCAATAATTATCCAGTTGGATTTCGGATGCAGAGGGTGTGTGTGTGTGTGCGCGCGCGTGTGTTTGGAGTATACCTTGTCTAAACCGATAATCCTCCAAACAGCAGGATACCTCCGGCTTAGACAAGTGGCCGGTTTTCTCAAGTTTCATATGCCACTCTCCGGTAATGAATATCATTAACTACCATAGGCGCCTCCCCCCCCCCTCTCTCTCTATGTATGCGTTTTAATCTGCCTAGATGTAGAATCCTGAATATATTCTCAGACAGATATTAAATGCTTCCATTATCTAGGTCCTTTCCTCTAATTAGAATAACAATGTATAGATAGATGTATAAAGGATTTAGTATTCTTGGTTTTTATGTTATTTATGTATATATATATATATATATATATAATATATATATATATATATAACGAGAGTAATATATATATATATATATATATATATATTACGCTTCTATAAAAATGATCTAACGTATGTGTACATAATAACTTATCCATATTTCCTTGTAATTAGGTCACTATGCGTAATCTGAATCGTGCTATTTCCGGATTGATAATGAAGTTTGTCAGGATTTGACAGTTTGTTGTTATAATACTATATAACAATGGCGGTACAATTATATGTTTTTCCCACCTACAGTATTTTCCCACCACATTTTTTTTGGCCATAAACTAAAACACCATTTATCCGTACGTGCGTGTTTGTGTGGTGACTGTGTGCATGCACATATGCATGCGTGCATCTTCGCGTTTTGTAGAGAAGTTGCGCATAATAATGAATTACTATTATTATTGCTATTAACTCAAAACATATTTTATTGACGCAGATATTGTGAATCCTATCACGTGGTCTGACTAATGTAAACGGCATTTTGACCTAGGTCAGAATTAGGCTAAATATTAAAACTCGACAGCCAGGAATCGGGTCGCTAATCTCTCATCCAAATGACATCAAAACTATATGTTCTCTATAATAATGCCATCCACACACACACACACGCGCGCGCGAATGCACACGTACCCCAGAAAGAGAGAGAGAGAGAGATAGAGATAGAGAGAGTGGGGGAGTGATAAAGAGAGCTATTGTTGACTTATGTAGCTTTGGCAGTGGTTACACTTACTCGTAGAATCTACCATAAGAAACAAATCCCACAAACACAGGTCTGATCCGATTCGAACCCAGAAACTGGACGTTTGCAGAGTTGTACTCTAATCACTGCGACATCGGAACGCGAGAGAGAGAGAGAGAGAGAGAGTATATATTTATTATGGCAAGCTCTTAAATACGATCCATCTTTATATAAACATTTATCATTTAGAAGGACGATGCTATCTTCACGATGTACTTCAGCACCACGTATCTCTGTAAGAGCCCGTATCTATCGCAGTGTTTGTATTGGATGGCCAGCTGCTGGAAAACGGCGCATTCTTCTTTGAACACTTCCTGCAGGTTGGCCACGCTGAGCTGCAGCTGTCTAACGAGCTTCTTCAGCTGGCAGTTGGACATCGCTGAAAGAGTAAACGTCCAGACGAATAGCTAGCAACCGTAACCGAAACTGACCTTTGAAAAGCCCAACTAAAGTCTCGATTTGAAACGGTATATCAGGGAATCTGCTAGGTGCTAAAATGGATAGGGAGTAATCCAGGATTTTACGACTGTATTTAGCAGATAAATACAATATACAATAAAGGTATCTGATACGAACGCCGATAACATTGTATGATGATAACGAAACTGCGGGATTCAGACAATAAAGCAATTACGACTTTATAATGAAAGCAAATATATTTTCTAGATTCTAACCACCCAATCCAGACAACGGTCCCAGAGTATCCTCCTCGCTGGCTTCACGGTCCGGAAGATCCAGGATGGCCACGGAATTCGGGCGTCGCCGGTCTTCGTCGTCGACTCCGATCGTGAAGTCGAGAGGATCGAGCAGGTCGAAGTCGCCCCTGTTCAGAATCCGGAGTTCGCTCTCCTTCGTGATGATGATATCCTGGTAGGCCATCAGGATCTTGCGGATGATGGCCTTCAGCTGGCGATAGCGCTTCGGGAAGCAGACGCCCTTGATGTCCGCGTACTGTTGGGCGGTCTCGTGCCGGATTTGGTTCATGCTGGCGATGTATCGTATGAGATTGCCTTGTGTGTAGTTCAGCCTACAGTGTTCTTGTAGCAGACAATCTCTGGATACGTAACCTACCAAACTGATCGTTGTAGAAGCTGAAACAATATATATATATATATATATATATATATATATATATATATATATATATATATATATATATATATAATATATATATATGTATATATATTACTATAATACTACTACTACTATATAAAATATATATATATATATATATATATATATTATATATATATATATATATATATATATATATATATATATATCAACAAGATGTTGTGTTTTAATCAGTGTTTATTTTAATCAGTGTTTATTTCGTGTTAAATCTACTTATAACTTGATCGTAGCAGACAATGTGTCATTGTTGTTACTGGACATGAGCTATACATATGCAATAATAGCAGATTATAGTATATTAAGATTAATTTGATAAATTTGTAGTAAAGGTGTCTTTATTGAAATATCATGGATTTATTTCAGAGGAAAATGTGAACTATTTGAGGAAAAACATCCTTTTTGCCAGTCTTGTTCCAAATATTATGGGGTAACTTGCTATCAATCAACCTAGTCAGGTGAAATTGAGAGATTTTTGGTGGTCTAACCAAAGTTAACATTGAAGTATATCAGGTAGCTTTATACATAACAAACCAACTTCAGCACCATTGATATCACATTTACACTAATTAGAAAACAATAGTGTGTAACATCAATAACATTGCGATAACACCAATGATGATATGGTAACACCAATGACAGTGTACAACTAATGTGAATCTAAAAAAACATCCAATAATTAAAACAATCAACATAAATCCTTTCCCTCTGCCATTATTAACAGTTACACAGTCTATCTGTAAAATGGATCGATTAATTACGACTTAGTTACAAGGGCTAACGAGTCCACAATTATAGATATTTTATCAATTATAGATATTTTATTAATTATGACATAATTACAGGCATTATTATTCTGCAATTAACGATATGATAACACCGATGACAATATGGTAACATACCTACTACTACTACTACTACTACTATATACATTGTCCTGGAGGATTCTAATTTTGGTGGGACATGGAAGCTTTTGTGCAGCAGACGGCTTCTTTCAGACCAAAATAATGATAATAAACACAAAATAATGGTTTACCTAAGGTATTTTCATCCAAGGCCATTGTTATTTGAATACTTGTTTTACAAACCCGCCGATCACAGCTGAAACTCGCGGCCAGAAAATAAAGTAGACCTTTGTTCTTTTTATTGTTATTTTCCGGTCAACTTCCTTGAACACCGTGTGGAAGTGGATTGGACAACCGAGCGGCCTAATCCAAGATGGTGACAGGTCAGTACGTTCCACTTCGAAATTATTTCAGTTATTTCTACACTAAATCGGTCTTCAAGCCTGGAAATCTTGTAATATTCAAACTAATTATAACTCCCCCGTCACCGAGTAACACATAAATATTTCGAACTTTGCGGAAATCTACTTAAAATCGCCATCGAAAATATTGCCGTGATAAGGCAAGGGCCGATATTATAAAAGAATGTGGACGGAGGCCTTCTCCCCGAAAAAAACAACACAGTCTTATCACAGTAGCTCATTAATAATTTATCAGCAACAATGTCAATAACTAAACTGCGGTCAGGATCGGACCAATCTTCGAACATTTTCCCGCTTTTCGAATCGATATTTCAGTCATATAAACGAATATCATTCGAATATTTTCCTGCATATCGTCGCAGAATCGATCTCGCCTGGTGACGTTTTCCGAGCAAACGGACAATATTACATAAAAAGCAGCAGACAATAGATTTAATTTGTGTGTCACACCTGTCATACACCAGGCAGAGTTCAAAGTCAAAAGATTTGTTACAACCGCCGGTCATCAAAGAGTGACGCGCCCGCAGTGCGGCACATGCCGTGGCCTGTCTGCCTCTAATCGTTTCACTCAGTGACGTTCAACCACACGCGAATATAAGGCCCAAAGAAACTATTAAGCCGTGATTCCATATACGCGGTATGAGTTTCCGAATGCGTTTATGACATTGCAGAATCCATGTGTTTCGGACAAACCTCTCACCTTCTGACCTATATTTTCCTTGGGAGACCCTGTCTGAACAATCGAATCCAGAATTTTACGACCCGGGTCGTAAAATTCTGGATTCAACCGTCCGATTTGTATTGGCTACATGGAGCGATCGTTTTTCAAAAGACACGAACCATGAAAGAAACATAGAAACACCCACCCCCCATAACACAGTTTTTTAGCGGATTTATACGAATCACAAAAACGTTAATTTCGGCTGTGAAAAACTGGAAATATCTCATGCCCGATATTATATATAAACCGCCTTTATGGCGTAGTGGGGGGCGCCTTCGTGGTCTAGCGGTAGCGTGCTGGACCACAGATCACCACCACCCGTGTTCGAATCCCGGCGTGGGCATATCTGAAGGTTGTTTCGTCTTTCACTTCGTCTCATTACCTTTGCAGGTCGCTCGGCCCATTTAGCCTACCTTGTGCACAAAAGTGGCCGTAAAACATCAATCATCATCTTTTTATGGCCTAGTGGGTAAGAGCGTGGGACGTATTTAGTCAAGTCCATGCTGTGCGTTGGGTGGGAGGTTCGAATCCTGACCGTGAGACTATAGTAAGGGGAGTTTTTCGTCCAACCAAGCAACTGGTAAGGTTTTCTCAGCCGAATATGTCATATATTATTAATTTTATTTATAATTAGTCCTCGTGGTGAAGCAGTAAATAGCAGACCATATGCGTCTCCCTCATTTGAGGTAGCTAAGCCACTTAAAATAACTGCCATTTCGGCTATTATATATATATATATATATATATATATATATATATACGCATACATGGAAAAGAATTGCAGGAGTAAAGAATAAATCATGATTTTTACCAGTTTAAAATTATCTAAAACAATTTTTTTTATTCATTATGATTTGTTTGTTTGCTTTTTCGGGGAGAATCCCCAGGCAGTCGCTTATTAGGCATAGTCTCTATGTTGGAGTGGTTGAGAAATATTTCAGCTCCAACGGGCTGACGAAGCCAATTCTCGTATGTTAATGTTGTACGATGCAGTATGTATGCCTCGTCACAATTGATTGGGGCGCCTCCTGGGTCTAACTGGTAGCGCGTTGGATCACAGATCACTACCACCGGAGTTCGAAACTGGGCGTGGGCATATCTGAAAGGTGTTTCATCTTTGACTTCGCATCATTACCTTTGGAGGTTGCTCAGCCCATTTAGCCTATCTTGTGCACAAAGGTGGCCGTAAAGCAACAATCATCACGATTGAATGGTCATTCTCCGTTATACTTTAGGGTTTATCCGAAATAAACACGATTTGTGATCTGTTCAATTATTTGAACAGGTGTAAAAACACACTGAGCACGGCAGCGTTAGGGGGTGCGTTTATCTTGCTTGTTTGAGTGAGCATACAGACAAGTGCCTATGTCTGGATCTGACCAATTAGAGCCAGGGTTGCGGTCAAGGTGGTGTGGAGTGCGACGATCTCTTGGTCAGAAGTGAAAGCGCAGGCCAGCATCTAATTTTTCCTTCACCAACCTCCCACGCTCTGGTTGTTGGTTGATATGGAGTATGTACTGACAGGGATAGGGTCCGGATAGGTAGTTTTAGGTGGTTAGAATAGTATGTAGTGTGTGTATAGTCGGATATCCTTGTTATGTGAGGGGGATGGTTGGCGATGCAGTGTTTTTTATTCAAAGTACACAAACATCATAGGTATGATCTGGCTGGATCCGCCAGATCTTATGTTGTATACGTATATAAACATGTCCTTATGACTAGCTTATAAATATATATATACGTTGCATAATGATTTATATTATGATCAATATATTATATGCGCGCTATGTATGTAGAAATAGATTCAGCAATGTATATGTGTGTTTGTTCAGTTGTGTTTTTACTGAAGATTAGAGTTCGGAGCATACTAATTACTGGCTTTACTTACCACTCATGGCAGCTGCGTAACCCGATTAACCGTCCGACTGACGTCTGCAAGGTTCAGTGCTTTAAAGAGTCGACAATGGAATAAGTTGGATTATATTTCCTGTTTGTTGTGCACGGGACCCCGACAGCCGATTACTGCAGCTGTTTAATAAAACCTGACAATTATACCAGTGCAGCCACAGCCTGTGATATATTAAAGTTCCTTTATTTCCCTGTACCAAACTTAATTCCCGTATATCGTATAACTATTGCGTTGATAATATGACGTGTATCAGCCATAACAGCCACATCGCGTGACGACAAGCGGAGAGCCATGTCAGAAGGGTGTTTCATCTTCGACTTCGATTAGAGCGGTCGCAGGTCGCGCCTCGGCCGTGACACTATAGTAGGGGGGAGTTTTTCTCCACCGAACATGCCATTTATTCTAAATTAATTTAGAATTAGTCACCGTGGGGAGGCTGTAAATTACAGGCCATCTGCGTCTCCCTCATTTCAGATTGCCAGCCACGCTAAAACTGCCATTTCGGCCACTAGTACATTTGAAGGTCGCTCGACCCATTTACTGATTGTACCCGAAAGTGGCCGTAATACAGCAACATTTCTAATCGATCATCAGTGAATATCTTTTGAAGCCCGATATTACATTACTCCATCCGTTTCAAGATATCAAATACGTTCATGTGGATTCAGCTCAGAAATGCTTTACCTTCATCACCCCACACCCATCCACCTTATTGAGAGATTCGTCAAACAATGTGATACACCTATGTTTGTCTCGCACAGAATTCGCGTTCCTAGATAGTCCAGTGTAATGGATAGAGTACTGCACGACAAATACTTCCCACATTAGGGTTCGAATCTCAACGTTACCCGTGTTTGTGGATGTTTACTTTGGGGTCATCTCCAGACGCGAACAATGCCAAGAGGGAGGCAGCCCTGCTTTTAAACAATGCTGCTGCTGCTGCTATCTCTCTCTCTCTCTTTCTCTCAGGAGATAGCTTTGAACAAAGCCAAATTGTCTTCAAAGGAAATAAACTGTTAACATACCTAGCCTTTTTACAATAGGCCGTATTCGACGCGGACACATCACGAAGCCATCCGAACTAGAACAGCCAACATTGTCGGTGTGAATAAACTACCAGAAGATCGATTCGTTAGAACGTCATTATCAAATTATAAAATACCCATCATCTTTTGACATTTTCTTAAGCGTCTGCTAGATTTTGAAAAGCGCACGAATCGCTAACATGGGAAGAATTCATCCTTGCAACATACTGTAATTTGATAGATCTACACATTCTTTTATAACTGGTAAGAGCGTATACCTTTTTCTCATACGCTAAAGTAGTATCTGAACATTTTGAGTCTTTATACATTACCTTGAGCCAAGAAAGGGTTAAACAAACAAAAATGTACATTTAGTTAACACAAGATAACAATTTGCATGGGACGCATATATCTTACTCGATATATATATATATATATATACAATCCCCCAAAATATGTTTCCATCTCTAGCCGACTATGTTAGATGCTGCTGCCACCTGGCTGTAGTAAACTGGTCCATTAAAAACCATCTTATGACGAAAACCAATTCGGCAAAGACCAACCTCCTGGGTTTTTTCAGTCCCATCTTTCCCCTGGTGTGGGGAAAAGGGATAGTTTTGTTATCAATTCCACATGATATTTATCAATTCCAATTTTTACCAACTCTTTTTACCACGAGTAGGTACTCCGAATGCCTACATGGAATTCCTACTCAGAATAGTTTATATTGCAAGTAGGATTGGCATGGATGAAATATTTTTTAATTAAAAAAATTAAATGTATATACAAAAAATTTAAAAGAAAACTTCAATTCCAATTCCAGATTTATCAATTCCAATTCGATTTTTTTTTAAATAATCAATTCCAATTCCGGAATTGAATTGACCCCATGTCTGCATGTCGTGTTGTCATACGCTTCATAATCGTATTGTTGTCGCGCCAGGATAACAAGTTACACGGAGTCTGAACAATATGGTTTAACATTATTTATTGCTAACAAGGACACAAACAGAAATACAACTCGCGTACAAACACATCGAAATCGCATGAACACGGTTGATAATTATCATAACGTAATCATGTAGTAAGGCACAGTGGTGCGGAAGGGTTCAAAGGTTTACAGGTCAAATCATTCACAAACGCGAGTTCTCCAAACTGGAATCTCGGGTAACTCTTATAGACTAGCTCACGATGTTCGTATACACCAAAAGTTACAAATTACATGATCAGATAACTCAGATTGCAGCTGACTGGTAGCTGAGTTGGATCAACTGGTATTTCCTAGCTTCAGACAATGCGGCCACTTCCTCCGGTGAGCTGCGCTGGTAAGAGCGCTGGCTCTGTTGTCGAAACGCACGGGTTCGACTGCCGTTTGAAACCGAAAATTCTTACCGGCCAGTTCAGAAACTTTATTTCTTGCCTCAAAACAATGCGCTTTACCGACTGCAACTGATGGTGCCGCAATTTGGCTTAACCGAATTGTCGAGTAAACTTGACAGGACCGAACCAGATGCAATCGACAGGGAAACAATCACAAGACACGACGCATCTCTGGGTAGCATCACATCCCGTTGAGGAGTCATTTTCGAAAAGCTAGAAATATGTGCCAACACTTAACAAAATGTGCCAACGATTCTCATTAAAAAAAATTAGTTGTGATAATATTGCAATACATTAGCTACCAACAGTATTAGTTTATTAGAATTTCACTGTAAAACAAAAGGTGAAAAACAGTAACAAGGTGATAAAATGTGTGAAACAAATATACAGTACAAATAAACAAATATACAACAAAAATGTAATGAAAACGAAAGGAAAACTAGTAATGAGGGGAGGGGGGGGGTCTTTCATAACTACAGACATTTTCTTCGGTGTGCATCAACTATATGGTATAGGTTGGGCTAAGTGTTAGTGTATGGGATGGATTTTTACAGATTAAGAATAACATAACATTTGAGTTGCTTAAAGTCAGAAGAAAAGAATACAGGTTTTTCAGAGGCAAGAAATGTAAGATTCCCGACTCCGCAAAATAAAATGCGGAGCATGCAAATAGTGAACAGGATTAGACGATGGTCCCTGGTTTTCTACACTGTCCATTTATTGTCTTCAACTATCCATGGATTGTACAGTGGACAGCTTGGTGGACTGCCCTCCGGTGTTTTTGCAGGGCTAAATGTACTGGTACACACTTTTGAGACTGGGTAACACAGCTGTACAGTGGACAGGCCTCAAGTGTTTTGCAGGGCTAAATCTACTGTACACACTGAGACTGGGTAACACAGAGTTGTACAGTGGAAGGTTTGGTGGACTGCACTCTGGTGCTTTGCAGGGCTAAATCTACTGAACACGCTTTTCAAACTGGGTAGCACAGAGTGGTACAGTGGGCAGCTTGATGGACTGTCCTCCTGTACTTATTGCGGGGTTAAATGTGCTGTAGACACTTTTCAGACTGGGTAGCGCAGAGTTGAAGTGTATTCTGAAAGAAATCGGGAGATCATCAGATCAAAACCATTACTATCTGCCAAACTTCTTAGAAACTATAATTTTGCATCGAGCCCGGAAAAAAATACGGTTGACAGATAACGGTGTCATCAACAATGATGAAAACTAGAAAACATCTGCTCACCAGGTGGGCCATAAATAAATAAGCTTGTTAAATGGACGACAGCAGAAAGCTGACAACTAGAAACAAGATGATGCGTGTAAAGATGAGGCTGCCTCATGGGTTTAAATGTCCATAACTCAAGGTGGGCCCTTTGAATAACAAAATTTCTTAACCCGTCTGACTACCTCAGTGGGAGAGATACAGACAATATGTAATTTAATAGTTGCTTAACAGACTAATTCAAAATATATTTTGAACAGATGAGATATTCAGGACGGAAAACAACCTTAGCAGTTGCCGGGCTGCATGAATTCCAGCCCGCACTACAATGCCAGAATGGAGTGTTCGAGCCTCGACCTATCACACACGAAGGCTACGAGTGAGACCTACCCACAAACCCTTACTCGTCCAGCCACACAGAAATGCCAATAATAATGAAAGACCTCCTTATTACAACATCGACTCAATATCTCACGTTCAAACAATCTCGCACTCGCAACACGTCACTAATTCATATCACAATGTAATCTGATCTGATTTAGCACCAAATAAAAAATATTTTATACAACAAAATGGCTATATTCTCGTCCTTCCCTATTAACTAATACTATTTCGGAGAAGTACCAAGTATCCGACGCCAAAGCATTATCAATAGTCAAGTGTTCACTTGACGCAGCAATAAATTATTAAATAACACAATACTGCACATACATAATGACCAGTTCCAGGTTTTTCAGATTTACATCGTTTATGATTCGTCGTCTGTCTCGAAACAATTGACATTACCAGACCTAAATAATATTGCTTATCCATCCATTATTATGTATATTTTACCTAGATACTGGCTAGGTTATAAAAAAGGCCTCCAGTTTTAGAAAGCACCAATTTTATTTTATCCCATGAAATACTGAAACGGAAGGAAAAAAAACTTTGTTAAAAAACCTAACATCATTATTTACCAAAGTGCATTGCGGTAAAGGTTGAAAAATAAGTAACTAATTAGCAAGAGATATTTTATCAACATACTCACAGCTCCATGAAATTAGTGCATAGGACTTAATACAGCACCTTTGAATGGCTCCTGCTAGTAAGGGCACTTTATTAAATATACATAATTATTATTATTATTATTATTATGCTGAATGACCAATCGTGTTTTCTCTGGTTGAAATAAATCAAATAATTAACCAATCGGTGAAGAGCAAATAATACGGTTGTTGGGCTATTGGGTTTTAATTCATATTCAAGTGTTATTTAATGTTACCAAATAGGGAAAAAATGGATTCCTAGTTGCTTATCGTCAGTATGCATGTGGCTTACTGTCAGTATGTATTATATCAGTTGAAACCACCTATAGGTTGCTTATAGGTGCCATAAGTACAATGATGGAATGGATGACAACATCATCAGTGGATAAATATGTTGACTAACAAAATTGATAATACACAATAACAGTTCGTCCTGAGCTAAGTGATTCTCTTTCAATCATAAATTCTCATCCAATGAGAATTTATGCCTTAAAGTTTGTTTACATCAATTGGTGAGGTATTTATGTCTACGTGTACATAATTCATTCTATACTGCCAGAAATCCATTATGCAATTACGTCAGGCGTGCAAGGATACGGAAGCAGAACTGAAAAGTTGGCTGTACATTTAAAAAAATCATCCGTTTCCATACCAAATCGACATACTTTTCAGAAATAACCCTACCACATGCAGAAGACATCAATCATCAGTGAAGCTTTCGCAAAATTATTGACCTACATTTAATATATTTGAAAGATGAATCATGCTTTGATGTATATCCAACTAAACTAGAGTTACGGTCAACAAGTTTTGGTGAAGATGATCTTTTATGTTTTGTTAACAAAATGACTTCCTGAACAACAAAATCTTTTGAAGAGACAACCATAGAATCAAATAATACGTGACTTATATAGAATATCAACGTGCAAGACTAAGTGATATATTTACAGATAAGTACATCTGGATCATGGACCTATAATAGTACTAGTTTACTAAACTGGACGAGGATTGACAATCTGATATGAACATAAGGTGGCATGTGATACATTCATGACATTCAACAGTTCTGAGCTAGAATTAATTTCCTGACTAAATAAGAAAATACGAATGCACTGATGTTAGCATAAAAAAAGACAAAAGTATGACAACAAAAGGGTGTTACAGTGATCTTATGTTTACAAGAAACATCTGCAACGGTGTCACAGTTTTCTGTGAAGATGACACACTAGTGCATCCATATAACATGTTTTTATCACTTTATGAACTATATATATAATTATTAATCATCACACATTTGGTCAAGTTGGTCCTAAACTGGCTTCTGGCTGGATGGCAACAGATAATTCTTAGTTATACATCTGCATATGATAGCAGAAACAGCATCCACCCCAGTGAGTTAACTTTGTATCAGCGTGCAGTTTGCATATTCAACAGTTTTTCACCAGAAAACAAATTCTCGTGATTTAACTTGCAATGAAAAACCATCCACATAGATAGGCATCATTTGGAGGTGATTCTTGGGAACATCAATAGGAGAGTTATAAAACTTATTTTAGGTGGTGCTTAGATATTCTGAGCTGATATATATATATATATATATATATATATATATATATATTTGTATATAGAACCTTTCTAGCCCAGAATATATTTCCTCAAAGTGCTGGTTATCTCCATAAGATAACACTGATACACTGTTAAAGAATTTTGACAGATTTCAAAATTATATAAGACTTATAAACATTTCAGCAAACCCCCCCTCAGAAACACTTCTTATGAAGCCATCATAATTTAACAGGAACCCTCAAGGCATTTTAATAGAATGAAACTCATGAATATGCACGTTTTATGACATATTGGCCCTGGTTGTCATGTGTAAGGATAATCAGGCTGTTGGTGCAATAGTTTTCTTTCTTAACCATAGTTTGTATTAATTAGTCCTCTTGTTTACTTAAATACAATGGCTGTGTAAAAGATGCCAAAATATAAACAAAAACATATATTGTGTGTTAGGTCTCAGATTTGGCGATTACTAATTATGTTTATTTGTCATAAACATATCATATCGAAAACATAGATAATATATTGATCTACCACCTGTATTCATCAATATTTTACCTGTCCAAATGTGTTTTCAGGCGGTCCAGTTATACGACTGGTCCTGCAGGGTTCATACACATTTTGACATCTCGGATTCCAGGACCTTCCAATGTCAAATTCAAGGACCTTTTCAATGAATTCACAAACTTTTAATGTGCAAAAATGCACCCATATTTAGGAAGAAGTGTAATGACTGCATCCCTGCATGCTTATGATTAAAAATATAGACCAAATTTCCAAATTCCAGGACTTTCAAGGACCTCCACAAAAATCCCAGGACTTTCCAGGCCTGGAATTCAAATTTTAAAATTCCAGGACTTTCCAGGTTTTCAAGGACCTGTGCAAACCCTGCTGGTTCAGCAGTTGGCTTTCTGACTAGCCTGTGTCTCACATTGCTCGAAAACTCGGTACGGATGTATATGAAACTATCCAGGAAAAGCTTTCTGCTCAAGATTGTGCAAGCCATGTGCACCAGGGTAGCTGAGTAACTAACAAAATGTTGGTATCATCAAGGGAAATAATGAATGATAGCGTGTTAAACGAACCACATTACGGCTAGAAAACCCGAGTTGAACGGCTCAGAGCACCAAGAATTTGGGGTTTATATGATGATTGTACCATAAAGGAGCGAAGTAACAATGACATGAATAGTGATAAAACACATGATGATGATTACAGACTCTACGGAAACCTGTCATCTAGGAATTATATATGTATTACAGATTATGAACTGATCACGACAGCTTCAGCTTCGTTCCATGTTTAATCAAATGGTGTCTAATCATGTTGTCTTTCCTATAATATTTCAAGCCACATCCCTCAAAGGGACAAGCAAATCGCTTTTCGGCGGACTCAACGGGGCGTCTTCGTCGCTGTCTCCTAAAGGCTCTGCGTCTCAGAAACATCTCGTCCGTGATTGGCTGGCCTAATGGACTATAGTAGTGTCTTTCATTGGCTGATTTGTAAGGCTGCTGATAGGGCGAAATACGTTTCAAAGCTGGAATACCGCTGCTTGTGCGAACACCTTTTTTGGACGAGCTGAACTGTAAGGAAAACAAAACAAAATGAAAACGTACTAACTCGTTCTTTCTTTCTCTCTCTCGCTCACACAGATTGTCAAATTGATTAGCGGAATTTTTATTTTGAAACACTAAACCAACAGCTTGAATTAATTGTAGCAAAAATTAGTTTTGGTGGTGCTATAACAGAATGATTTTAGTAGTTGATTGTCTACTCCTAAGTATGTTTATTTTAACAGCAGTCACGTCATTCAATCAATGAGTTACAAATTTATATTTATTTCAGGCAAATATCTGTGTTTCATAGAGTTTAAATGTTTCACCAGATTTGCTTAGATTTTTTGCCAAATGTTTCAGTTTTGCCAAATGTGTTTCATGTTTCAACAGGTATGTTTACATGCTTGATTGGACATGTCAGTGTGTTTAAATTTTTACCACAGTTTCGACAGATGTGTTTCACTACAAGCATTTATAAGATACGCAGCAAATGCTTAGATGTTTCATTGGATATACATGTATCACAATATTTCATCACGCACATTCAGATGTTCCACTAAACGTGGTTGTTTTGCAACTGACAAGATTAATTACTTGCTTTCAATGTGGTATGAAGTGTGCACAATTGTAAAACTTGGAATATTGTTTGCTTAAACTATAATCTGTGTTGCAGAATGTTTGTTTACAGTGCTGAGTGACTGCATTCATTTCTATTCGAATTGAAGCCGTTAATAAATTTCTAACCATTAATAAATCCATTTAAAATGGATTACCCTCCCGTTTGTTGATCACTGAATACTGCTGCTATGCGAACTTGAACGATAGCGTTGATTTACGAATTGAACAGATGCAAAACATGCTTAGTGATCATAAACAACACAGCAAAGCAAACATGCACAAACAGTACGAAAACATGCAAACAGTCAGTCATCGGATTAAATTAAAACAGATCAGAAATGTAAGTTATCAGACTGCCTGCCTCAGGTCGTTTTAACTGAGTGATGTCTATGAATGACTGATGCTCGCTTAAAAAACTTTGGATACCTTTCTTACGATACAAAGCATTTATTTCATTCACATGATATTCATTAAACAGAGTTAGTCAAACTGAGACAGACAAGTACCAAATTACAAATGTCCATAAGTGTTGTTGTATAATGAGTGGAATAAAACCTAGAACATGATCATAAAAAAAAAACATGCTGACGAGACACCACGACGTAAGTATGCGTATCCACTAAAAACCAACATAGTCGGTGATGAAAAAAGAAGAACAGCGAATGAATACTCAACGAGAGATTGAACAAATAAAACTGATTTAACTCTTGAAGAAAAGAAGAAAAAAACAATAAGAAAATCCACACATCTGACATCCACTGTGTGGTCGCGTATGTCTGCTACAACTGTTACAAACTGAATGTAAACGCATTACAATAGGTACACGGTGAGACAATGATGCATACTTTCTGACGGAAAGAGACGGGATCTAGAATTATTCGACTGACGACAATGGCTCCAAAATAACTGACACTCAACCTTTATTAGCAGTTCATACATAATCACTTTCATTTCTTACTTCTTTCCCCTTTTTTTGGCGTTCTTCAATGTTTCGTACAAAATATAAACTCTGAGCATACATAACCAGTGAAAACAAAACAGGTCAAACAATACTAAAAACTACAACAGATCTAATCTATTTGTAATTATTTACAGAGACAGTGGTGAGAATATTATTGTGCAAACATGAGCAATATTTGAACATCCTTCCAGTGCACAATCCTGCTGATGAATGTGCCATTGTACGCCAAAATCAGCGTAATCATAAACACAGTTCTTGTTTTACACTGCTCTTAATGGCATCATACCAAGATGACACGATGCCACCTCAGCTGCCGATTTCCGATGCCTATTAATATTGTGGATTTCACACAAGACAGGTACGTAAAGAGAACACATGATATCACATAAAATAAATGTCTTGCTGTCAGAAGAGGCACAAGAAGGATTCAGTTAAAAACAACATCGTATAATAAAGAAAACACAACGTGAAGTCGTTGTCGGAACAACAGACTGAAATAAATCATTGTTAAAGCGCTGACAGAAATAATAATGTCATGGTGGCCACTGGGATATACTGATGTCATGTTAGATATTAAACACAGTTTAGAAGCCGCTTCTATCATCCCCATGATGAGATATGACCTTCCTGATTAAATATGTCAACAACTGAAGGCAGCCTATCATTTTGGAGCCAGCCCACAGATTTATAAGTTAGAAACAATGCAATAACTAAACAGCGAGTGGAATGTGCTTGTAATAAGTCTATGAATGTAAAAACTCAGAAATGAAATGAGTGGGGGGGGGGGGACTGTATTACTTTTGTGCAGTTGGTGAAATGTTAGTGTGAGAAAAAAATAGAATGGTGTATAACTAAGGATCTATAAAGGGTACAAGATTGTCACTGGTGTTAAAACTGATAAATTTATACTAAAAAGATATTAAGGATTTTAATAGACAATAATCTTAGCAAGAATGGGATTTGCCAGCGCAACGATGCCCAATCATGATTATAAACTAAAACAATATTATTAACAATGATAACTGTCACCGTTTTAGTATTAGTTCTGTGATATACGAACATTACGCACTCACATTGATGTACGCAAAATGATGATTTCGAAACCAGTTAAAATCATATCAATGGACAATAATAATAAACACGAATTACAATCGTCATGGTGAATATCAATGAAATAAACTCCTGATAACAACAAGATGGCAATATGAAAATTGTCTTCTGGTCAACACAACTAGCTGGACTAGGGAGGAAACCAGAGAACAACATCATCTGGATAATTAATGACAACAAACTATGATAATATTAATAATTTTTAATAATCTTAGTTTGAATCAGGAGGCCAATGGCGCTCAAAAACTCATATAGGATTCAAACTCAGGACCGACTTTAACCACACCCTGTCTAACTGCCTAGAACTTGGCCTAAATAGGTGGCGCCATATTTGTAGAGACAATAATTTGCCTGCCATGAGAAATGTGAATTAAAAAAATTCTAAATAAGCCTACTCGAAATGCACGGATCAGTTTTGCACATCATCGAGGTAATTATCACATGGGTCAAGCTCACTCTAATATTGAAGTGGCATAATGGGGTATTGGGAGGATGTTGTTCGCATTTATTACAGTTATGCTCAGATTTAACACGTACAAACCACATTTGCCCAGAAATGGAAAAGTTCAGTGTGTAATAATAAGATGAATATTGAAATACTCTTAAATTAAAATTATGATAATTAAAGAACATATTTCATTATTTACTTGGAAGGTATGGCTTTACCATGTGTGTGTGTGTGTGCGTAAGGGGTCTGTTTGTGTATTAGAGTTGGTGCCATTATTAGAATGAACAAAATAATTCAATTCATATGCTGTGGCTTTAAAATATTGTGCATTCATAGTTATCATAAAGATGATGCGGTGTGCTAAAAATGAAGTCGCTTGAGTTGTGCACTGGTAGCACTGTATAGCTGTTAGAGTGCCCGGTTATTAAATCACCTCGCAACTGTACAAATATTAATATTAACCATGATAAAAGCACATTTAAATATTCCATTCTGCATCAGATTCACCACCTGGATTTCTTTTTAAAAAGTTAAATAAAATTAAAGTAAAAATTAACTCAATAAACTCACTGCAAAAACCAGAAATTTTGTGCACAAACTATACTGTGCACAATAAATCCATGAACACACACACAAATGCACATACATAGATTAAATTCAACACATGTCTCTAACTGAAGTTTTGGTTCCAAAATTCAGCCATACACTATAAACAGAGTCTCTGTCATGTGTTGCTGTTTTTTGTTGTTGTATAACAACACAAGAAAACAGATTCCGAGAGGATTTGTTAATAAAAAAACACTGACATACAGAACCTTATTAGCCTTCATTGTAGGAATCCTGAAATGTTGATACTCAGAGAATACACATTATGGCTTCCTGTAAAACATGTCCCAGGTGTGTATAAGATTGTGTACATCTCGCTCTTTATCTCTGTGTGTGCATGTGTGTGTGCATACATCTAAACACATCATACATCACCAATTAAGTGCCTTCGCTTGATAATAGTTTTAATACGTCAATTGTAATGTGAGCCAGGAAGTCATTACACTGAGGAAGTGACCAAGTCTTGAATAGCTGTCTGTTCCAAAGGAAAGCAATTACTTGTCTAGAAGGATATGCCATATGGGCTCAATTTAAGAGACTGTTCATGGCTCAGAATAAGTTCCAGATAAATTCAGTACTACTACTTTGAAGTCCCATTCTATTACGATAGATTTTGTGTGTATGAAATCTGTCCTCTTTGAGCTTTATAGTTTATAATTTGACAAATGTGGAGGCACATTTTAGGGGGGTTCCTGAATTAAACGAGATTTCAGTGAAAATGTGCTTTCTCGGAAACAATTTCTAATTAACTCGATCATCACAGTTTAAAAATCAAGACCAATCTTCGCACATCTTTTCACGCCAGAGCAGTTTTTGCTAATTTATTATTTTGCTAACTTAAATAAGCTGGTTGCGAAAATGATGCCTCCCTCTGACTGGTGCCGACTGCATTGGTGGTCGTCTAAGGACAGGAGATACAGGTGCGTGCCAATTAAGGCAAAACATTTAAAAAACTATATGGTGTATAACACACCACACATTTTGTTGTTTTTTACACGAGATTTATGGGCGTTAAATCACTTTTCTTTGTCATGAATATAATATACTGTTTTGCTCACTCTAGGACTAAATGTAAGCAGCTGGTACTCTTATCCAGAACCTGTGGGCCAGGAAAGGTCTACTCATATTTGAAATATTTACTGGTGAGTATAGTAAAATACATCCAGCAAGTTTTACATTACTTAGATTACTTAGAGTAACCAAATATTTGAAAATATTTTCAATAATAAGAATGCAAGCAGTTGTTAGGTAACATATGGTAACAGGCACCACATTTACAATGATTTTCATATAAACAAGCATCCCAGGCACTTGATCAGTCATATATGGGATAGAATTCGTTAGCTGTAGATAGCAGCAACTGTTACACTTCAAATCAGGACACTCCGTTTAAAGCCATTTCCCAAAATATGTCAACCATTGTAGACTGATGGAAGCATATTATCAACCGCGGCATAACCATCAAGTTGAACTGCTCTTCAACATCGGATGTGTGACGAGTGATTAAAATGACATGAAGAACATATCTTTGATAAAATGAACATACACCCCTCACACAGAAACACATCCTAGACACTGGAATGTAACAGTACCCACAACAACCTGCTCATCAGCAGAACCACTCAGGTGGCAATGGATAGGTCGAGATCCTTCTCGTTACGATGCGACATCAGAACGTGACGTTTCCGAGAAGAGCGCCACTTAAAGGTCTCGCCACAGTACTGACAGGCATACTTCCTGTTCATGTGGACGCCCTTCATGTGCTCCATCCAGATTGCTCGCGTTTTGAGCACCTGGTCGCACTCTGCACACGGATAGCCGTCGCCCTGTATGGCGGCGGCCTCGAGCAGGTCGCGATACTGCTGCGATAACGTCTCGTTGATGTCCTGCCGCTGCACCCCATGGTATGTCGTGGTTTCTTCTGCTTGTGGCGATGATTTTATTCTTGATGATTTCGAGGTAGATGTGGCAAGTGGAGGTACCTGTGTGGAGGCGTGGAGAAGATGTGATCAGTGCATCAAGATATTTCAGAGAACGATTATTAATCCCTTGCCAGCTGAGACACCCTAAAAAACTGAACCTAATTTGTGCACAAAATAAGGAAATCATTGAAAGTGAGATAACGGCAAAAAGTCAGCCTAATACAAAGCAATCCCACCCACACTGGCACAAATAATAGAGATTCTACAAAAAAAGTGTTAAATAATCTCAGGTAATAAGAAATCAGTTTAAAATATAGTTTTTTTAACATAAATATATCCGATGAAAGCATTCCCATGGACCGAAAAATCTGCAAAAAATACATCCCAAATGATTGTAGCTGTTGCTTCGGTTCAACCCAATTCCCATGACCCCAAACTGGCAAAGGACTAAACATCAAATTAACCTGTATTTAAGATGGAAGAATACGGCACATGTCATTATTGTTATAGTTATTATTAACATTTTTAGTGAATTATGCATAGAATATTCAATGGCATTTTATTAAAACGATAATGGTTAGCCAAACACCTTTAGTGTGAGAACAGAAATGAAATAACCAAACCACAAAGCTTAGGCACAACATATTGAAGTACGACACTGGCTACTGGCAGACTGCCCGAGATTATTAGCTCTACTAATCTAACAAAATATTAAGCTTAGATCGGAGAACGATAAATGTGAACCCGTCCGAAAGTCAGACGCTGCTTATGCAGCTGGCCAATAAACGTTGTCAAATACCGAACTTAATTTATGCACAAAATAATTAACTGACATAAAGGTATAGACTACTTACCACGAACATTAATCTGAAGAGTCCCTGGTGCTCACTTTGTTTTGTTTTTAAGTTATTAATACACAACCAATGGGAACGATCTACGAACTAGCTACTCATACATGGAACGTGTAACAGAGACGTGCTTAGGCATGCACACATAGAACGATAACACAAGACGGATGGACATAAAATACACCAAACGAAACAAAAAACTTTCACAGCCAAAAATTATTTAAAAAACAACAACAATACAGTCAAATATGTAATCATGTAACAGGTTAACAATCTGAATTAGCTGCATTGATCGGGCTATGTATCTTATAAACTTATCATACATCTATATGAAGTAAGGTCAGATGACATTGATTTCATGAAAATAAAAGTCGAGTTCTCATAATTTACGACAATTGTGAGATTTCTTCATAATAAGAACAAGTTTGGACACTGACAACAAGCTAACATGCTTCAAGAGACCCTTCCTCCAACAATAACCTCGGGTGACTCCTAACCATAGCTAGATACCATATTTGTCACCACAAAGGGCTGGCAAACCACGGAGATAACCGTTATCAATTATTTTTCACTCCAGACAGGTGGTCTTAGCAACAGGTTTCACTTTATTATCTGACAGGCTCGGTACCAATCATATTACCAATTCCAAAATAATTATGAACACTAAGCCCAATTCCAATTCGATAACAGCAACTCCAATTCTAAAATACCAATTTTGTCGTCAATTTATATCCTTGGCTTAGAATCTACAATTCAAAGCCAACACTGGCTCCTAATATTCAATAACTGGAGCACTGGCAAATTTACTCAGCTAAATATTATTTTTAACATTGGTAATGGAGAGTACTGGCACTTAAAAATGAATATAATTTTTTTAAATATTAAACCATATTTATATGAATATAATTTCCCTCCTCCAATTTCAATTTATGGTTGACAGCAATGCCAATTCCAGAAAATTACCATTTATTTCAATTACGAAGTTAACTGACCATAATTCCATTTCCTAATATATCAGCTGGGCATATAGTATGGGCAGTGTCCATCTCGGGATCTCTATCACAAACAGCAGTCATCAGACTTCACCATGTACACCTTCCAACAGATAGCCATCACTAGTCAATGAGAAATTACAGTAAAACCTGCCTTTTCCAAAGCAGGTTTCTGCAGCTGGTCCACACATACACACACACACACACACACACACACACACAGAGGTTAGAGTATAAGATAACTTGCAACTGGTCAGCATAAGTGATATGATAGTGGTCTGTTTGGGGGCACAGCTCATTAGGGGACTCGGTTATCGGGACAGGTTTTAGAGCACCCTCATTGTCAGAATTATGTTGGTGATGATCATTGCTAGGGTGACATTCACTCAGTATGTCGTGTCTCAGCTGTGAACCATCGTGTTGGAAACCAGCGTCCGCGTGGAATCTGGCATTGTGATGATACTTCGCAGACTTCCAGCTGAAATCGGCATCAGAGTATGGCAGCTGAATATCTCATTGCAATGGAAACACTAGCTGTGGGTCCTGGGCTCTGAGTCACCATCAAGCATCAACAAACAAATGGTACATCTGTTGCTGGCATGATCTACATCAGTTTTAAGAAGACTGGCCTTTATTAGAGTATCGCATGAAGATGACCTGCAGATATCATCATCAATTTGCAGGTTAGAGGATGACAATAAATTATCAATTGATGCCATCATCTTTCTTCACCATGCCACCTGATGAAGCTAACCCATCAGCAGGAGGGGGGTGCACATTTTCTTTTGTCGTATCTGCTGCTCTCCGAGAGAGGATGGATGTCTCAGTTGTGGTGTCATCAGTCATCCCCACCATTTTCCGACTATGGATGTTGGAAACATGCCTGTTCCGGGCTGCACGCCACCTGAACTTCTTCCCACAGATTGCACAGTCATAGGTTCTGTTCCTGTGCGCACCCTTCATGTGCTCCATCCACACCTTCCTCGTTTTCAAGGTCAGCTCACATTCTGGACACGGAAAGCCTTCCCCAAGCTCTGCCGAAGCGCGCAAAAATGATTCATATTGATTATTCAGCTCTCGGCTCAGATCGGTTGGTGGAAGGTCATGGTTCGTGTAGTCAAACGCATTATGATCGATGAAATAGCCTGTTTGTGAAGTCTTCATGGCCACATCATGACCATCGACAACTGGTTGAATGGTGACAGGGCCATGGTGGTTCTTCGTCGTTTTAGATTTATGGAGCGGTAATGCAGAAGTCTGCAGTAAGAAACAAGAAACGCTTTACACCGCTTGACCTCTCCGTTCTAAATATCAGCGCTGAGCAGGGTTATTCGGTGCACAGTTTGCAGGGCTGGGCATCACTTTCACTTCCCGTTTAGTAAGGGATCTAGACATGCTTGTGTAACATTCAATAGCTAATTGTATCTAGGAACTCCTCACTATCATGACACGCCTACCTCAGTTGAAATACGAAAAAAAGGGGACAGACCCTATCTGATCAGCGTCGACGAGATTCACCAGTGGTCGTCGGTGACACCGTACGATGCGATATTCATAATGGATGTGGGTCACGGTGCGATGATGCGATGCTGTACCAGTTCTTTCTTTGGCAACGTGTTCGCTGGTGCGTGTCAGTAGCCAAACTAGTGTTAGCCCTGGCACACAGATAGCAAGAAGTTTTTCTCATGTACCACTCCGCTAGTAACAGGAGAGATCAGGTGAAGGGGGGTGGGACGTTAAACTGTATTTATAGGCAGTAAATACTTCAGCTAGTGGTCATGCATGCACACACACACACGCTATTAGCTTACACACACACATATATATATAGTGTAAGATGTTCTCGGGACTTCGACGTTATTTACAACATACGGCTAGCCAGTTCTCTTTGAATTCTTGGCATAGTGAAGGCATTCAGTACTGGCAGGCCGTACTATGTATATTAAAAGGCTACACACCATAACACAGTGTATATATCAAACGCTCACTTTATAACATTGTCACAGAGTAGGGTATCCCACTTCTTGACACTAGCTTTAGTTGAACTAGTCAAATAGATAGCTTGGCTGTAACTTATTGTTTATGTACCATACATGTAAAATAATCATCCATAGCACGCACGCACGCACACCGCCAACACTTCACGACTGCATGCTTCAAAGGCATAGCACACTAAGTAATACTAAGTAATCACGAATTATAGCAAAGTAAAGATGGCGTACGCTCATAATTTGTAACGAACATTCCAACGACGTAAGCACTGACCAGCACAGGGGTAGATAAAATAGGCCAGGTTTAACACCTGTACACTTGTTACTAGGTCAAATGGGAAACTTCCTTAAACACAGTCCTAACCAGAACCAGACAGTATTTTTTAGTAAGGGTTATAAATTAGTCTATAGCAATGCTAGATACTAGCCCAATCCGGAATATATTAGTCATGTCATATTAGGATGACGCGGCCATCGACCATGTTAGGACATTCTTGTTAGAAATGTTAGACGTGAGTGAGGGCTGTTAGAAAACGCATATTGTTAGCACACCGACACAAACACGCATATATATATATATATATATATATATATATATATATAGAAAGCTAAATCATAGCAACAGCATTCGAGTAGAACTGGCGTTGTGTCTATCTTAAGGAAAAAATGTAAATAATTATTGAATTTAGTTCCGAATGTTGATGATTCTTGTATGTCTGAAACTGTGTGTTTTTGTTCTGTTTTTCTACAATTAATATATTTGTCATCAAAATGCAACCAATCTGTTCTTGCATAGAAATGTTTATACCTATAGAAGTTAATCTGAATGTTTAGTATTATTGATTGTGAAAGGTTTATCAATTCAAGCTTTTGGATAAAACCTGCAAAGGAATTTGTACAGTGAGACAAAGATATTAATATATGTACACCATCTCACTCATTTCCGGTTTCACTGTGCCTGGATTCTGTATGTGTTTGTACGTGGGTATGTGTTTGTATATGTGTGTGTGTGTATGAGTGAGAAAGTACACATAATAAAAGATGTATAAGGAACAAATGTACACAAACATGTATAACAAAATAAAATAGTTATCATCAAAACCCAAGAAAAGTACAGATGAACACCAAACCAAACATTCAGGATTTCACCATAGACTTATAAAATGGCTATAATAAAAGGCAAATATTAGATCATGTGTTATTAAAGCTTTAATACTTCCAGTATAATTCATTTCTGGAAAATCCTGAATTTGAAATAATAAGCACTAATTATGGAAAATGCTACCTGAAAAACAAAAACAATTTTCTAACAAATGCCACGGATGTGCAACAAATATGTCCCAAATAATAATAATTATTATATCATAATTGCTCAGCTATGCTCTTTTGTATCCAAATCAGCTCCTATAGTGACCTCGTGTACAAATATTTCTGCATTTAGTTTCCCAAATCCCCACTAGAAACTACAACGTCACGATGTGGGTATTCGTCAAAACTATTTCAAGAAAAGGTTGGTGATGTCTAAGTTCTATCCCCAGAGTAGTCGACTACATGGAATGACCACCACATACAGGTTTAATGGAACACCTAAGTCGGTGATATGATGTATGCATCTCCTAAACTGTGTCATATGTCACAGGTGTAATCAATGCTGAAAGTAAACTATGGAAAATGCATCCACTCACTCACCCATTGATCAACCCCCCCCCCCCCAAAAAAAAACATTTCTTATTATTATTAATTTAGTTTATGTGTAAACACAAGTTCAGCCACAAGTAACAGCTGAACAACAATCAACTGAACACCGCCATAGTTGAAGCGCCTGCCATTTTTCTAAAACATGACATTGCTGCTGATAATGCAAAAGATATTCATAGCTGAGCAACCATGACACATCAAAACAGAACGACCATGAAACCAATGATAACAACATAAAAAACACAAAATAAAAAAACACACACACAAAGAAAAACAGTTTCCATTATTCAAATGGTTTACTTTAACACACAGCTGATACTACCAGTCATCGTAGATACAGTAACACTAACCTCAACAGTGTCGTCCCATGTTGAGCAGCCAGTACCGCTGACAGAGCCATCTAGTGGGCTACTGGTTTCCTCAGCACCAGAAATATGGACATTTTTGTAGAGCCCTGATGTAGTACTGCCGTCGTCCTGTTGATTGACACGTTCGTTATATAATAAACATTCTATCATGTCCACTGTCTCTTCGCCCTCCGCATCCTGCGACTTCGTCGTTGGAGAGTTGGACTCGTCGCAGTCCTCGAGACTTTCGTACATGACGAGCGGATTCTGTCCAGTCGTGTAACTGTCATGGCTGCTGGCTGAGTTGTAAACTGAGTTCTTTGATTGGACTTCATCATTTGGAGTGGCGGTGTCGTCGACTTCTATCTCGTTGCTATCCGTGATGATCAGTTGATCGGGAGGCTCATCCTTGATGTGAATCTCCTGATATTCTGGTGTGAGTCCAGCCTCCTTTTTCACCTGCACATGATGGATCTCCTTGCTGTTACAGCTCTCACGTCCAAAACTCGAGGCCAATCTCTGCTTCACCGATCTGCTATCTTTACGTCTAGCGGCACCCACCGTTCGCTTCACCCCTCTGTGGTTCGTCTTGCTAGCACTGCTGTTCGTGCGGTTCAGTATGCTGGTTTGTTGTGCATGGATGACGGGCAGTTGCATGCCATTGCTGACCAGCTCGCTGCCATCGTCCTCCTCGAATGACAGGCCATCGACATTCTCAAACTGGCTGAAGCTGTTTAGATTGCTAATGTTGTTCACTGCCCGCATCAGAGAACCAGACGTTGACTCAGATTGGATGCTGGTCACTTTACCCTGGACCTCGTCAAACACCTTGTTGATATGAACGATGAAGACCTCATCGTCATCGAGTGTAATCCCAAGCAAGCCCTGCACTTTGAGCTCCTTGTTGTAGTGTAGTCCATTTTTACATAACAACGTTACAGTGTCTGTAAGAAGTGTCTGCACACGCTGTTGATCTGGTCTCATCGTGGCTGTGTATACTGCATGCACACTTCTTCCTTATTTTGCAGGTCAGAGTCACGCTATATCACAGACACCTGGTTCTTCTAGCTGTAAGGAAAATACAATATCAGACAGATATGAATTATATATATATAAACCCATTTCAGGTTACTGCATAGACAGAACAGTAAAAAAAAAACAGTTAATAAAAATCTCGTGCTCCATTTACCAATAGCACATCAAAAATGAAAGGCAGGTTAGATTATAAAGAAATCAATGCATAGACATTTTAACTGTGGGTAAAGTGACAAAAGAAATTTTTCACTTTGAATTTTGACTAGGCCTATATATTATTCACCATGAACATTCACCATTCTGCCCTACATCATTTTTGGTGTATAAACTTCGGATCCCTTACCGCCAAATCTTGTTTCTAAAACACTCTGGATGTGTGTGTGCAAGGAAGAATCAGTCTCCAACATCTCCCAGGTGTCAGAAATTAGCCTAAACAAATGTGCTATAGTTATATTTCACATGGAAGCATACAACAGGGTTATGGATGATTGATGTTTTACGGCCACTTTTGTGGACAAGGTAGGCTAAATGGCCCAAGAGACCTCCACATGTAATGAGGTGAACTCAAAGATGAAACAACCATTCAGATATGCCAACGCCGGGATTCGAACATGGGTGGTACTGATCTGTGGTCCAACACGCTACCGCTAGACCATGGAGGCGCCCTAACAGGGTTACGAACTTGAGGGAAGCTATCAGTGGCCAAATTTAAAATGCCCCATCAACTGGAAGGAAACAATTGCCCTTACCGGAAACAATTGTCATTGATGACATAACATCCGCAAATTTGTAACTATATAATGCAGTAAGTGAGTTCTACATTGACAAACTTTAACAATACTTCTCCATGTTCAAGATGTTGATGCTTTCAGATCACAATAATTCTACATGTAAATTGTAATTTAAAGTGCGATGAAGAAAAGTCGTAAATATATTTACACATCCAATCTGCATTCAGGGTAGTGTGTGCCCATGGCGCAGCCCTCAAACCAAAGTAACACAATGAATGAAGACATCACGATCAATATTGATATATTTTAGACTTCTACAGACAATGAAGAGTAATGTATGGTGGATAGCGTTCCCATGTTAAACCCAGGTTACATGATTTAACAAAAAAGGTTTTGCGATTTAGACGGTTGCTCAAATAATGTGTATATCATGTCAGTACTGACCCATTAATTCATGTGACATCTATAGAAATTAATAACAAGACGACTAATTACCCAAACTGTGAAAAGTCCTTTATGTTTCTGTGTGCTAGGATATGTGCTTTGTTTGGTCACAAACTATGACATGTTTACTGATAATAATTGTAAGTATTGTTCTCAATAGGGTAAACTGTTAGGTTACAAATATATGAGAATTTATTAACACATTCTGTAGCACATGTTTCTCCTGGAGCTGAACCTATAAAACCAAGTTCTTCCAGTCCACATACAAGATGCCTTGAAATCACACCAGAATTAATAAGCACAGAAACCGACAATATTATATACAGTTGTACTTTGATAATAACACTACAGCATCTTCTAAGATATATTTTATCTCAACAACTGAGTCCTCTTACTGCATGGGCAGGACTAAAAAAATCTGTACCCCGGGGGTTGTGGATTTAGTTTTGGGGCTACTGACTGGTCCAAAATACTAGTCTGGTATTAGGTAAATAATATTATATTATGATGTATGTTATGACTTGTGTGGAAAATTGTTACATTGTATTTGTATAGGAACTGGTCAATGCCATTCTGAAATTGGATTTTTCACCAAGCGATCAAGCTCATCTTTAAACATGACTGAAAACAAATATTTTCTGACAAATAAATCAATTTGATTCAGCTCATCTATGCTATAGATAATTCCTATCAAGGGCTGAAAAAATTATTCAAAACTCTGGGTTTGTTAGTGCCAATAGATTTAACATGAAGCTACCTACTGTTGACTATTCATTGGTGGGTTATTGACTGGCATTCAGGTCATAGATGTTAATTATAGAATATCAATTATATGGTCACGGTTACTATGGGTTATAGTTTTTCAAAAGTTTTGTGATGACTTCCTGATTCTTTAAAAAGAAATTGAGTTCTTGGGTACATTCGATTTATGTTGACATTAACTCCGGCACACCCAACTTGAGAATCTGGCATTATCTGTTGACTCCACCTCAGTTTTGCTTGAACTGGTAATTTTTTGTTGGGCTATAGAGTGATATAGAAATATTTTTCTGGCCATGGCATGTGACAATCATGATTTGAGTGCATGGCAAAAAAATTCCATAATTAACTCGGCTGATATTTATTTGGAAATCTTACTGATGACAGTGTTTGTGATAAATTATTTATTACCTGCATAAAACTATACAGCACACACTCATTAATAAGCTGACCCCAGGTATTGGTTAAATTGTATGAAACTCTAGTATTAGTCTAGGGGGTCAAATATCACCTACTATGAACAAAAATTGTATCTGTAGCGCACGTAAATATTATATATCGTACCAAATGTTGTTGTAGGTATGGAAACTAGAATGACATTTTAGTCACTGTATGAAATGTAGTCTAAAATAAATCCATGATAGTATATGGCAAAATAATGGTAATAACTTTCTGTGAAATGGAACAGGTTACTGTAAAGGCGGTCACTGATGTAAATTTCTTCCACTGTAGCCCATGACAGCTAGATTTGCTGATAAATTCCATAAAATATCCTTGGATGTAGCTGCTGCTTCTGGTTGAGATGAAATAACCAGAATATTGCCTGATCTAATGGATGAGAATATGTGTTAATAATATGCAACTTCAAAAATGATGGAACTCATAACCTGGAAATTCCAATCTTTTATTATTAGAGATCGGATGAATAACAATGATATCCCAAAATTAGTGAAGAAATAAATCATGCAACAAAAAGAATAATTTTTCCACAAATAATTTAATGTATCATTTGTATGTTATTTTGAATAACCAGATCTGCCAATATGTTTACCATCATTTCTGAAAGGTAAGAAGATGCACTTCTATTGATATCCAGTTATGCTAATGAAACATTAGTCCATGTGTACACAATTGTACAATTCAAAATACACAGAAACACCACCACTTCAACACTTGTAGTTGTATGCATTAAATTACCAACTTATAAAGAAGCCTACTGCACTCCACAGCTAGCTAGTATAACTTTTATATCATATCTATCATCTCACAATACACCTCAAGGACAAATTCATATTCTGAATTATGAACCATGTTTAGATCATATACAGTTGGACAACTGTCACAAGGACTCTGATTTTCCAAATTAAATATCAATACTGTTATATCAGTAGCCTGTTCTAAATCTGTGAAACTTTACAACCAGAACGAGAATGTGGCCGTTGTCTCTGTTTTTGGCCAGTCTCAGTGGGTCATTAGACCGCTTTGGTACGCGCAGGTTCAACTTGGAATACCTGAATTAGTAAATACTTAAAACCAACGTATGATCGTCGTATCCCCCAACTGTGGGCCAACATCAAGTTGTTTTATGAAAATCCTCACACAGACCGACTACATTTCACCCACCACACGGGGCAAATAATACGTGGATGGCGCACAGTCGAAGCGAGGTGACATTAACAATTCCTTGGCATACTAACAAACACCGCTGGTGACCTGGTAAACTGGCTGAGAAACACACACACTCACTGCAAACAGATAAACCGACACTACTTCAGAACTAAAAAACGCAGTTATAACAACTACGCTGTTACAAAGATGGCGGCCGATCGCGGGTAGCGGTACAGGCGACGGTGTTGGAACGAACCCGTTAAATAAGCTCCATTTACCATAGTAATCCTACCAAAAAGAAAGCGTCCAATTTCCTGACCAACTAAAGCGATATCTTTGTTTAGTGGCTTCCTCTAAGATTAATGGCGTCAATCTGGTGTGGCGACATCTGGCGAATGCATCGCGCAAACCAGTGGCGGCCTGCCCGAACGAGTGAACATTGTGGACGGCACAGTTAAAGTTTGTCGGTGTTTATTAATTAATCCGATGTCATAATGCTCATATGTTCGTTATCGATTGAATGCCTTTCTTTATGCTGAACATAAGCTAAGAATTTATTTTAAAATATGGATAAAAAATAAGGATAAAGTTCCTCGGGATAGGGTGCATGCTTGCTCCATAAAGTATAATCTAATCTAAGTCAGTAAGTGGACACAGGGGGGTGAGCTTGGATGAATGTTTGCTGGCTACAAACATGATATGTTTATTAATTATCTATGCACTTAAATTCTTTGTGCATGATATAACAAATTAATTGCATTGTATAATGATTATTTAAAAAATTACAAAGTGTAACAACTATAAACAATAGAATACGTATTACAAGCAGCACGACAAGCTGTTGATACTGAAATGATAGCGTACATACAACAGAAACGATTAGGTAAAGATTGTTTGTATCGGAATTATCTATATTGTGGATATATATATATATATATATATATATATATATATGAACATTGGGCTCAGTACCTATAATGAGAAAGGCATATACAAGCTGATAACATATAGGAAAATCAGGTGGTATATAATTGGTCATATAAGTTTATTAAAGACTGCAAAAGATATGTTGACCGAAGATAAAGAAATATACAGAGATTCTGAAAAACAACACAGCAGGTGACTTTAGTTAGACTTAATCTGTATATATACCATAATCATGTCATTCAAATATTTTATATTAAATGCTGATATAGTGGAGATTATATTATAAAAAGACAACTCTAAGTTAATAATTGTAGTTTAGACCAGACCCTATATATGTGTATACAATAAAACATCTTTGCCAGATATATTTTATGTGAAGTAGATCGTGATATGTGAGTTAATTGTCGCTCGATATTTTTTAAACGTTTAATACTACTGACGACTTCACAAACAGTTTTGGCATCAGCTACATTCTAAGAATTGAGTATAACCAATTAATATATTAAGATCACAATGGAAATAAGTGTTTTCACTTTCTTGTGCTATCCTGGCAGTTTAATGTATCTATGTATTTTGGTGTTATTATTATGCATTTACATTAGGGTACAAGATAAATCAAATCAAAAGATATTAATAAATGATTACAAAATAAAGCTATATATGTATGTATATATATATATATATATATATGCATATATATATATGCATGTATCATATTATGTTCTGTTTTCATACTTTTAATGAACGTTTATATTTTAGTTTATGTGATTAAAATCTTCTACTTCTTATCATTAAATTCAGGTTATAAAGAGGGAACAATTAGGAACTATCCAGCTTCAAATGTTTGTTATTCTTACATCGTCATAATGCAACATTTATTAAAATGTTTTTCGTAATAGAAAACTAATGTGTGTGTGTGTTTGTGAGACACATACTGACACCCAGACGGCTACGCACACAAGCATACATATGTCCTCCCCTGAAGAACTCTATTTATTCACTCTTTGAATGATAATATCTGGTTCAACAGCCGGATGTTGAAAACGGGATCGGCAAGCGGAAGTGAACCCGGTCCGTGACCTGTCATTTATGTCAGACTGGAAGTGTCAAATCGTTGGTGGCTCATTTCAATGTTTTCACTGAGTCTGGTGGGACAGGCGGTTAACTAGCAGCAAAAAGGAACGGATATCACATAGGAAATGCAAACACATAACATCCTGTAGTGCACACCATTGTACAGATGATAGGTAACATCGTTCGTTTGAGCGAAATCGTCGCGAGTTGCTGTTTGTGCCCGTTGGCTCAGGAGCCAGTTGGACAGTCACCGGTAGGCCTTAAGCCAGGCGGGTCAATCTGCATCCATCATTAATGGCGTTACTCTCGTATTGTTCGCAAGATGGTGAATACCAGTAGGCTAGGAATATATTTAGTCCAGTTGCTTGTCTCGTAGGTCGTTCCGCGGCACATAATTATACGAACAGACAAGCTAAAAGGTGGCCATGAATAGGCACCAGGTGTTAACAGGAGCGGCCAATTCTGGTGATCATTGCTATGCAGTTGGCAGCGTCGAGGGGGTCTCGTTCACGGTAAGTGATGCACAAATAATGCTAGACCTAGATAGCTTCTAAGTGTATTTTGACATGACTTTGTTTAATTGGCCAGTGAGCCTAATCCATCTTTTTGTCAGTTGGTTGCGATGTGCAAATTCTGCATGATCATTTAAAAAAAGTCAGTTTGTTATCTTTGAGAATGACTGTACAGTGATTGTGTACAGTACTCTTGACCATTCCTTATTGAAAGGTACATTATATCTCTATGTTGATATAGAGAGCTGTCACTACCACAGTCACGATAGTGACAAATCCAGTTTATCCCAGCAGGTGTGGGATATATATATATATATATATATATATATATTGTATAATAATTACATTAACCAAGTAGTTAGTCTGGTGTAGGGTCCACAATGATTGCCTCACTTTACCATATTACACCACATTTATAGATTTGCTGATATAGATAATTGTTGATGAACTGATCAAAATATGTTGTTTGTTTGTGAATATTCGAATCAATTTAATATGCAGTAATCTATCACATGATGCAAACATTTACTTTTGGCAGTCTGGGTTCTTTCATGTTTTCTGGACTAGAATTCAGGGTATTATTTCTTATTAATTGTAAATTTCTTATTATAAAATACAATTAGAAGAAGTGTACTTGAATTATGTTGCTATGTACTAATGTAGTCTGTATTGAAAGCTGTTATCATATAGGATATTGTAATATTATAGTTGTGATAATGGTGTCATACTGGTAAATCATAATAAGCCTAGTGTAACTTTTAATAGTGTTAATAATATAAAATAGTAACTAATAAAATTAATATACATAAGGTAGTTTCTCATGTTCATTATTAAGAAATCAAGCTGGCTTTGGATCTGTTAATGTTATAACCAAATATTTGAAAGAACTTGAAAGTATACACTACTATAGCAGACAACATATTGGTTGTGAGCATATGTTATTGATGAATAGGTGATGTAGTCATGCTGTGTTAGTGAGTGAATATAATTGTGGACATAGCCTGTGCTGTTGTATGAACTAATAAATAGCACTTACATTGCTGAATGGAAATCTAATTATGGTATATTTATATGGCGGTTCATCGTAGGTGGTTAAGTAAATTATATTTATAGGACAGTAAGGGTGGTTGATAATTGTTTATTGACAAGAGAAAGCATCTTTTAGTCAGGTTATAACTGACACCCACATCCAGTCACTCATACGTCTGAGGATAATATTATGAGCAGAAGCTAGTTGTGTGTGCTGTTTGGGGCTTTAAACTATGGACACATGCATCTCCTGTTGCCATTTTCAGGTGCTACTCTGGTGCAATAGTTAGTGAACTATGATGCAGTCTTTCAGAGTCTAGGTTCAAATTTCAGTGTTGTTTGGGGATTTCATCAGATGATTATCTCTATTTTCCCATGGAGTCATTCACTTATTGAGCCTTTTCCAGATGTGACCAGCATTGAAATTAAACAAAGTACTCACCCAGTATTGCAATTTTCCTATTTATGAGCAGTAATCAGATTACACATTTAGTGTACTATATAGTATTTGTGTTGAAATATATATTTTTGGTTCCTTTTCATACTGTTTTTTAATTAAAGTTCAGTGAGTTTTAGTCACATCATGAAATGTGACATTATTTTCACAAACACCCACACACAAATCTAATACTTTCATTCATCACTGTATTGACTGACATTTGCAAATATGTGCCATCGTGCATTCTCTAATATTGCAGGCTGACAAAGACATAACCTCAGCAGTGTGCACCATCACCTCCCCATCTTATAACCAGCATCCAGATAAATGTTGATTTGGTTTCACTCTTTTCTGCCAAATGCCTTTTGTAGGCAAATGTATTGATTTCTCCCACCCGCCAAATCAGTCTAAATAACTCGAACAGTAACAGCGTTGCTTCCTGGAGTTGGCTGAGAGCCTTCCTGATACTGCCTTCAAGGAGGGGATACCGCGAGTGTGACTTCAGTGATTCGTTGTTTATTGATTCATATAGATTGGTGCTAATTAGAATATCTTCACATAATTAGATTCATGCCAGGTCTACGACAGATTGACCACTCAGTATCATTTGCTGTTTGACCACAATGAGGCTTCCATCTCTCTTTTCTGTTTCACTGAATTTTGCAATAAATATGTCTTCTTTGGGTTCAGATTTGTTCTGGAACAATTTGGTGGTCAGTGGGTCAATTTTACGCAGTTTTCTATTTACTAAATAATTCTTAACCAATGACCCAACGACTTGAAGCATAAGGCCTCAATGGTATTATGATATCAGCTAAATTTATTTTACAGGTATATGTAATGTGTTTGTGTGTGTTTTCCAGGTTTTTAGAACAGAAGTTAACATATTATCTGAAAGTCATGAATCTTTCCAAATCTCATTTGTGTTGTATTTATTTATTGACTGCTTTTGTTAGTTATCAGCAGTTTTAAGCTTGATCAGGGCATAGAAGTAGTAGTGTGGTTGGTCATATATATCAAGCCCCCTGGTTCAGATCCAAACCTTGCCATGTCTGGAGGGTGTTTCATCTTTCACTACAGCTCTAACTTTAGTGGTTGCTTGGCCCTTTTGGCCTTCAGTGTGCACTAAAGTGGCTTTAAAACAGCAATACTTTGTGCTCATCATTTGTTCACTGTTATGTAATAAAAACAGTATGTTTATTTTTCTGTGACAGGCGTATGTGGCGGGCTGTGATATTGTGATACTAACTGGAGACTTCCAGCGTATCCAGATTATTCCGGGAGCGGTACATGGATATGTCCAAGTTTCCTGCATAGACTGTTGCACTGATACGGGCAAAGTAAGTAGAAACACCTCCCTGAAAAACCAGTATTATGTAATGCTTTCTTTGAAATGGCCATAAAAACTGATTATTTGCTAAAACCTACCCAAGAAGACCATCATCTAAAGTGATTCTAGAGTTGGTGGACGGCTTTGTCAGCTGAAAGGTCAATTCCATTTTCAGAATTGCAGTCAGAATGGAATCAAATTTTCTGGAGTATTTAGTATTAGTGAATCAGGAGTTTTTAAATTATCTTTCACTTGCTCTTCATTTACTTTGCAGTCGCCTGCTCATCAAAAATTACATTCATTTTGGTTTCACTGACCACTTTTGTACTGTTAAATAATAATTATAATATTTAACGTTTTCTGATATTGGTGTGTTATTGCAATAGTGCAGTATTAATTGGAAAGAAAGAAATGACAGAGGAAGTTTCTCTTCTCTCATAAATATGATAAAGTAAAGGATTCTTAATTGGAATTGCTATTTTTAGGGATTGTTGTAATGAATTTGATCCCGGGATAATTCCTATTGTTTGTGAGAACTGAATAACCATGTGTCCTGCATATACAGAGAGACACAGTTTGAAAGTGTGTTCATTTCTGTGTGTGTGCTTACACACATGCTTAAGAGTGCTTATTTAGCCAGCATGATACAGTTACATTGTTTTGATTGGTAATCATTGGTAATTCACAAAAAGATACAGATATAGTAGATGTTTCGGTAGGGAAACTGGGAACGTCTCCATGTTCTAGGTGGTAGTGCGGTTTAGCCACAGATCTCAGCCATCTGAGTTCAAATCTCGGCATGGGCATATCTGAAGGGTGTTTCATTTTTCTCTTTGGCTTATTTGCTTTGGAGGTCATTCAGCCCTCTTTTAGCGTACCATGTTACCAAAAGTGTACAGGGAAACTGTGTGGTGGGGGGGGGATCACTCATACATATGATTGATCAAGTTCCATCCCCGGATGAATCATCTAGAAGTTATATTCATGGATTGTGGTTCGATGTACTAGTGTCATTTTACCCTGGCTGCTCACACACAGACATACACACACTGAAGTGTCAGATGTGTTGATTTTAGTTAATTGGCAGAAAATTCGGTGTTTGGAACTAACAATACTAATTTTTATAATCCGAAATAATGGATTAGAAAATTATTTTTTACTGCAGACTCTTCATTATTTTGATTCACTGGCAAGACCTATAGTATCAGCGACCTATTTAGCTAATATTTATATTTACTCCCAGACTTTTCAATTGGTCCCCTCACTGTCTAAACTAGTAATACTTACCAGCCACTGTTTGTTTGTACTGTAGGGCATCAGTGAGAATGGACATGCTTTCTAGATAATTATATCGCTGGCTATTAGATATGAGAATTGCATAAAGACCTATTGTCACCTGATGCATAATTGGCTGTGTAGAGCCTCGAGCAGGCAGAATCAAACAGCAATCATCTCATCAGCATCATCAGCCCCTAAGGGCAGACTGACCATCGGTGATGCAGGGCAAACCTGTCTCTAAGTGTGTTTATGTGACTGAACGTTTTATACCGACACCTGTTCAGTCAGACCTGAGCCAGGTAATTTGTTTATTGGCTAGACCCTTGTATTTGATAAATATTCATCTAAATCTAGGAGAAGGATGAGTGATTCAAATGTGAATGCTTAAAAGTATTCTAGGTATTAATAGATTTACATTGTATGCTGTACTGCAGCTTCATGCGTTCCTAGGTACAAGACCATTAAAAACACTTTGTATTTAGGTATACTGGTAATCTGCATTGGATTGATTATTTGGTAGCAAGTGGTAGTAATGATATAATCTATTTTGGAATTATTTATATTTCATAAAAGAAGAGTATATTAGATTATAACATATCAATGCAGAAACACTAATTTAATTCAACTTTACTTTATTATTAAAACTTTGGTGGGAGGGCTTCGTACTCATGGCTTCCTTGTCCTGATGACTGCGCATGAACAGACGAAGCTAAGATTTTTGGAGGTGAAGGGCTTCCCAATTTACTAACTAATAATAAATTGAGTGGCCTCCTCATTTGCAAGCACAAATGCCATGAATCTTGTCGCTAATTTGTCATCACCTTAGATATTGTCAGCCAGAATAAAACAGAATAATGTATTCATTTAAGTGTTCTTTGAATAGAAATACGTTTCAAGAATACTTGATTTTATATCTTGTGTGAATGTAAATAGAAACAGATACCATGAAAGTTGTATTCCATTGCTCTCTAATGGGAATTCAGTTTTGACTTGAGGAGACCTGATTGTTTAAACTGCAGGAGCTTAGGTTGACTTCAGGCTATCTGAATATTTAGATGAGCAGTCTATTTTATTTTATTATATTCAGTTTTTCATATGAAACAACATCCGCGTGGCCATATCAGAAGGGTGTTTCGTCGTTAACCTTGCCTCATTACCTTTGGAGGTCGCTCGGCATTTAGCCTACCAAATTGTGCACAAAAATGGCCGTAAAACATCAATCATATGAAACAACACACCTGAGATAAGAATGGACTATCATACATTTGTAATAACAATAATATTAATAATAATAGTAAGGTAGAGTTATTATAATATAAATAGCTATGGTTATTAAAATGCCCCATACAGTGAAATTTCAATGTGAGTTGTCTGTAACGTAGTTGGAAATATTGACCGATGTCTATTATTAACTTTAGCCAATCAGATTCAAGCAAGTAATTCTTAAGAACAAGTTTATCTTCACTGTCTCTTTTTACGACTTGGACTGATCATTCATTCATTCATTAGCGGTGGTCTTCCGTGTATTTTTATATTATGACCCGGGTGGGCGGGGTGATGCTGGTGGCGGTCACACCAGGTGAAGAAACAATCACATAAACTCAGGTGAAAAATTTCACTGCATTCCATTTGCTTGTCGTCATTTTTAGTGTTGTTGCAGTAGAGATGTATTAATAATTTTTATGGGATGCGCTTGTTTTGTTGACAGTTCATTCTCTGCTGAACACTTTGTTTGTTCGTATCCAAGGAGCCTGCATTTGTGGCGTCGTGGAATCGCAGTTGCTCACAGAGATAAATGTTGATAACAAGTGACCTGTATACTGGATATGGTTCTTCCGGTTGATTGTTTTTATCTGAGCTGTAGACCAATGTTTGTTTGTTTGTCTATTTATTGTACTAATAAATTGGATCTTCCCCCCCCCCCTCCAACTGACCAAGTATATTAGAACACCAACATCCAGTTTGTTAACATTTGGAGACTTCAGCTACGCAATAAGAACCGTTTTATATCATTTTTTACCAGTTTTGTTTTGGGGGCCTCCATGGCCTAACTGGTAGCGCGGTAGACCACAGATATAACAGCGCCTGGGTTCAAACCCCGGTCGGGCTATGTCGGAAGGGTGTTTCGTCTTTCTCTTCACCTCATTACCTTTGGAGGTCGTGCGGCGGCCCATTTAGTCCACCATGTCTACCAAAGTGGCCGTAAAACATCAACATTTACATTTGTACTACTTTTGTATCGTATCAGAAGCTTATCCATGAATGGCCATTCATGTTGTGTAAGAAAATATTATGGTATGCGTGCTTTTAAAACCTGGCCGTGTACACTCACATTATCTTATAACAATTATTGAATAGCTAGGCCTACAAATTAATTTATAATTCATTTAGAGTATGAAGGATTGTTATAAAGAGATTTAGAGTCCAGGGTCATATTTAGTCTATATGATTTCCTATAGCATAAATTATTTATCAAAAGCATTACAAATATAGGTTTTACGAATTATTTTACATATGCTTTTTGTCAGTTTATTTCACAACAATCCCCCCCCCCCGCCATCTTCCCTCCAACGAAGGGTGTTTCATCTTTCATCTCGCATTGGACACTTCGGAGATTGCCCGGTCCATTTAGCTTAATGGCCAGAAAACAGAAGCATTACTGGAGGACTGGTCGTTGCTGGCTGTCAGTTTGAGAACATCAGTAGCTGAGCGCGGGGTTAATGAGAAAATAACATTAGCATTAAAAATCTGACTGTATCTGCTGCGATTGGAAATCACAAGATGTTTTTTTTTACCAAACCCCGCTCGTTAATTCTCTGATCCGTCGATACGCCGAACGTAGTTCACACCAGGGATGAATGTATAAAACATTCGTGTGTGTGTATATATATTATATAGCACGATTTAGCCAGCTGTTTTCGTAGCAATGTGCCAGCGGTAGCGTGTTGGACCAGAGATCACTACCACCCGTGTTCGAATCTCGGCGTGGGCACATCTGAAGATTGTTTCGTCTTGGACATCGCCTCATTATCTTTGGAGGTCACTCGGCCCATTTAGCCTACCTTGTGCAGACAAGTGGCCGTAAAACATCAATCATCATCATCATCGTAGCAATGTGACAATGGTCTTTCTTTGCTGTCTTAGCGCAGATAGGAAACTTGAATGTTAATGATAAAGACACTTGGAACAGCCGCGTCTGTCCTGCCTCTAGACATCCTGGGGAAAGGGCGAGGGTTGACTGAATTAATCCTGATGTGGAAAAGGTCACAGCCACCAAGAAAGTCTCTCTGTGTGTGTGGAGGGGGGGGGACAATATTTGCTTTTTATGTATAGCTTTTTATGCATTCCACATATGGCTGTCCTTGCTTATTGCGTCCCAGATAATTGGAGTTCACCGGAACGCAATCCTCCGGTGGGCATTATGTAAATTAGTCACGTGTGTGTTCGTTAGCCGGCCTGCGAAGGAGTGCGGCGAACCCTTGCTGCTTCGTCGTCGGGAATAATATTGCCATTCTGTATGTTTATATTGACTAACACCTATTGTTACTCCAGAATAAGTCGTGCATCATTGTGCTTGTTCTAGGCCTACAGTCGTCATCATCAGCAGTAAGGGCCATTAATTAGACTCAAAATGTAGACCTCTTATCATTAGCACACCTTTTGGGTGGACCTTTCCGGCTGGAATCCTAGTCAACGCTCCATTACAAGGTTAATGGTTATAATACCCTTTGGCCCCTTCCTTATCTTGATAAGGACCATAAAATCCAGCAACCATCGCAGCCATATTGTGTTTGTTTTGCTGAAATAGTATTTTATCCTTCTAAAAAAACATTAGATCAGTTTGATGCAGGCATGGGGTGGGGTCAATTCCATTTTGTCAATTCCAATTCCACATCAAATTTATCAATTCCAATTCCATTTTTTTAAATAATTAATTCCGGAATTGAAATTGATCCCATCATGTCTAGTTTTATGTTGCATGCTTATTGACAATTTAATAATATGCTGTTCATCAACAATCATACATTATATAATATCAATTAATTAGTTGCTATTCGTTGTAGATTACTGTTCATGTTTATTTATAATGTTTTTATCTTGTTGTTGTTGTACAAATCTGTTATTAACAGAACTCAGCTATCTACTGGTAGACATTGTTTAAATTAACTCACCAATGTCAAGTTATCTTGGCTGTGGGTCTTATCGTCTGCTACATCTTGTACCAACTTCTAGAACTTGGACATCAGGGCCAATCAGGTAGCTAGCTACCCATCTGTCCATCTAAATCATGGGTATTTTCGGGGGTAAAGATTTTAATTGCTAAACATTGCCTAGAACACTCCATTTACACCAAAGATGATTGATGTTTTACGGCCACTTTTGTGGACAAGGTAGCCTAAATGGGTCGAAGGTAATGAGGCAAAGTCAAAGATGAAACACCCTTCAGATATGCCCACGCCAAGATTCGAACTAAGGTGGTAGTGATCTGTGTTCCAACGCGATACCAGTTAGACCACGGAGGCCCCCCCCCATTTAGACCAAAGAGCACTTTAATAGTTTTTTTTAAATTTTATGACCTGGGATGGGTAACACTCGTATCACCAGCTCCCTAACAGACTAAGTCTTGGCCTATCTAACTCAGTCGATAAAAAATGGGCATTTTCAAATTCGTAGCCAAGAGACTGGATGGAGCTCATGAAGACAATGTGTAATTGCTATTTGAAAACGAGTATGTTGTTTTATGTTGTCCACCACAATCGGATAGGTCAAGCAAATTTAATAATTTTTCATCTAAAAAAATTATTTTTTATTTTTTCCTGGACGATTTTTACTTAACTGCATGTTCTTACCACTGAGTATCTACCTCATTTACCTGAGAAGCGTGAACGGATAAGTCAAGCAAATTTAATAATTCTTTCATTAATTTTTTTTCTGGGGGATTTTTACCACTGAGCATCACCTCAATTACTCGAGAAGTGTGACGTTTGTACTTGCTATACATATAGAGCTATAATCCATCTCTGTTGTTAGTGGAGATGTAAAAGGTTAGTATTAGCAGCCATTTGGTGAGCCATTGATAATGACACACTGGAACATAACAGATGTGATATGAACACTCCATTTTGCTATAATTATAATGTAATATATAATGAGCTGTCCATAAAACATCCGGATCACATGCGTGAGCATGCACAAATATGCACGAGTTTGAAATAGAGAGTATGTTCAGGCTAACTACCATATATAACTCTATTTTGTGCACCACAACCCTCCTAATAATGATCATGTACGTTCTGGTGTCATCCATCAACTATCTGTGATGTATACCACTACCTAAGCTGCCAATTATAAGGGACAAAATTGAATATAATTAATCTCGTCCAATCAGGTGATCAGTCAATAACTGACAATTGTTCGTTTGCCAGTTGACTCGGCCAATTACTGAGTCACTACTGACCGTGTGAAATATCAACAGCCACCAGGATTCGAACTGATGAATGAAATGGCTTCTAATTTGACACTTTACCACTGCACCATCATCAGGCTATTTAAGTTGTCATTGAGTGGCATTATGTAATGACACTGTTTTTGTAATATAAACAAACTGGTAGTAAGAATTATTAATAATTGTCATAATAATAATGAGTTGCATCATCATGGGTACTGTAATTAATACCAGTTGCTCTAATTTTACTGTAACATGAAAATATGAGGGTCTTATATCAGGGTTGATTTATAAGAACACATTCTCGACAGAAATACGTGCACAGAAACATTACAAAACAAAAATAAATTATATTTATGTTACTTTAATAATAAGCGAATGAAATCAATTATTAGATAGGGTAATGAAATCAGCCTCAAAACGGCCACCTATTTATAATCTATACAGATTTCATTTTAAACTATCATGCATTAAATATAATGCTTTTTATGTATACAAGTTTGTTACCAAACTGATATGGCCCATCATTATCACAGATTTTTCTGGGACTGGGTTTTAAATTCTGGCTGGCTTATTTGTCTGAATAGTGTTTTATCTCAGTCTAATATAGCACTTCATTGCCCTTGATGATTGCTTGACCAACCTTGGGTTACCGTGGACACAAATCAACAACAGCATTTCATTTCGGTTTGTTTTAAGTACGTATTCAGGAAGAAACTGATGATGTTTATTATTAAAATTTGTTTTAATTTATTGTAGTCATTTCTTCTCATTGGACACTGTACTGCACTTGAGGGTTGCAAAAAAAAAATATTTTTTAAATTTGAATTGATTGTTTTATTAAAAAAAGTCACATTTCTTCTGGTATGTATTCTGCATGAAATAACTATCAATAGTGAATCTATGCGAACGTTCACCTTATATACGCATTCTGGCTAAACACTAAGTACTTAAACATTGACTCAATAATCCCCATAACAACTAATTTTTGGTACTGCAAGTTAATTGATAAATCAAATGAAACAGCATGATTTTTGTATAGTGATTTAAATCCCGATTTAAATAAAACACCTCTGCTGCAATTCTGCACAAAATTAGTGAGATACTCTGAAATACTGCAATTTTAATTTGGGTTTAGAATAAAATTTATATTCATGTTTTGTGTTCTTTGTACCTTTTTTTATATTTGAGTTTTTTAACAAGGACTTAAAAACGGTATTGTAATACGTCGAATAGTTTCAGGCATCAGATTATCTTAGTATGTTATGCCATCACAATTTGGGAGTTAGGTGTGCTGTTGATGCAGTGGTTAGAACACTGCATTGTAAACCTTCAGATTATGGGTTAAATTCCAGCTCATATCTGTTATTGTAAGATAGGTTATTGCCCCGGCATAGGTCACTTGGTCAAACATGTATGTCGCAGACGCAACTGGTAGATCATGCTTTTTTCTGGTCAGCATTAGGTCAGCTATGGCGATGATGATGATGATGTTTTACGCCACTTTTGTGCACATGGTAGACTAAATGAACCTCCCAATGAAACGAAGCGAAGTCAAAGATGAAACACCCTTCGGATATGCCCATGCCGAGATTCGAACTCAGGTGTTAGTGATCTGTGGTCCAATGCGCTACCAGTTAGACCACGGAGGCTATGGAATTTTTTCTCGTTCATGTGCTGAAAGTGATATAACTTGAGGTAATTATTCTCTCTGGCTGAAATTATGTAAATGCTTATAGTTATACTGTGTCTCTCCAGATTTGCTTTCTTCAAAACTCAGCATTACTGAGTGACTATATCACTGAAGTATCCATATATTGAATTGTGTTCATTGGGAAGGCAGGTTTCTGAGCATTCTAAGGAAACAGTTTAAAGTTAGAATATTAAATTTTTTTGTATACGTCCCTTCAAGAGAGGTTTTTGACGCCGTCCTTGAAAAAAATTCAACTCTCCAGAAATTCAGCTCTTGAAAACTGACTCTTTATGAGATGTTCTCCGTATCAGCCGATAAGGTCTCTACGGTCTGAGTCTGGAGCATTCTTAGCCATACCAACAACACGTGGAGTGACATACGGTAATAGATGTTTCAGAAAGGCTGCTGCAATCTAATGGAATCATCTTCCAGTAACCATCAGAAAGCTCAAGACCCTTGATACCTTCAAAAAGAAGATAAAAACTAATCTTTTTATTTCAGCTTTTCCTAGCTGAATCTATTATGTATTTGGCTGGAAAGAATTATGTAAAGATGTAAATCTGTTACATCCAAATGAGTTATTTATTGTCAAGCGCCTTAGGGTAACCTTCTTACAGGTTATATAGGGCACTATATAAATTTTATATATTATTATTATTATTAAGATTTGTTTTAGAAACTGTTTCTTAGCCACGTTGAGGCTCTTGTCACACTACCTCTTGATGTTACAATTACCAAGTCACAGAGTTAGTTAGCCGGTGAAAACCACTCGTATTGAATAATAGGTCTCTGTACGGACGAGTATCATTATATAGGCAAGTGGTAAATCTCATGGATGCTTGTAAAGACAAGCGACTGTAAAGAGAGGTTCTTCTGCAGGAAGCGGTTATTAAAAGACGTTTAAGTTAGTTTACTCATGAACTGTAACTGAACAGCCGAATCGTTGTGGTGTACCAAATCACTATGCTGACAAATTATTGTCCAGACAAATTGTTGTCCAGACAAAGTATTTGGAGAAATCACTGTATGGACACGTGTTTATGTAGATAAAGTTATTGTACAGATAGTTTTTACATTTAGTGCTGTCAAATTTGATGTTTGGCTAGAGGTATGAATCAGATGTGATATATACACAGATTTAACATGATGATTTGTGCTGTAATGTATATATATATATATATATATATATATATATATATATATATATATATATATATGATTGTAATCCTGTCAATTTAGGGTTGCGGTCTATGACTCACACCAATGATAACAAAAACAAGAATAATATCGTACATAATGTGACGTAATATAAAATATGATTTGGCTAGCAGGTTGCTAATAACAAATGGCAGGTAAAAAGTCACAGGTAAGAAGTAAACGTGCCGTTTATAAAAAAAAATAAGTCACCTTGGAAAGGAGATAACAATTCTGACTTATGAAGGTGATAGAAATACAGAATGGATTCAGTGCAGCATCACATAATGGGTTGCCTAGATTATTATATGCACACCAGTAAAACATATATACATGTATGTACCTCAATAAAAACATATACATATATGTACATCAATAAAAAGCTAAAATAATTTAATTCCGTAACTTTTGAGCTGACATTGATTTGAAAAATAACCCCGAGTATGTTTATTCGCTTTGATTCTGGTACTCTGTCAAACCTGTCTTAGGTGTTTCTTCAATGAGTCATTAAGTTAGGTGTGCTTGCGTAGTACAGTTAATAGTACCGTGTACTACAGAGCTTCAGACGGGATTGAATCCCAGTGTTGCCTCGGCGTCTGTAGGGTGTTTCAACTGAACGGCTCCCCTGAGTGATGACGATGATTGATGTTTAACGGCCACATTTATGCACATGGTAGGCTAAATGGGACGAGCGACCTCCAAAGATACTGAGGCGAAGTCAGAGATGAAACACCCTTCAGATATGCCCACGGCAAGATTCGAACACGGGTGGTAGCGATCTGTGATCTAACAGATTTGCCCCATGGCTAAATATTTCCCAGCTATTACTGATGCCAATGATAAACACCCATCGCTGATTTACACCAGTTATTGTTAAAACAATAATCGTAAATTTTTACGTCGAGGTCTGATACTTATCAGTTACAAGGGGTACTTACTAGAAACTAATAAGGCTGCACGTTACTAGACAGTCGTATATTGTTGTGTGTGTGTGTGATAGAGAGAGAGAGAGTGAGTGAGTGAGAGAGAGAACCTAGCCATGTTTTTCCACCGAATCATCACATTATTCGCTAAACATTCACAAACATTTTAAACTCACACAGGAGCATGCACACACGCGCATACGCACACAGGAACAAATATTTAAAGTGGTAGACGGATTTCCGATTTCGTATTGACTTAGATTATCATATCGCGTTCCCACTGAGTGTCGTCGTTTGATGCATATTGGTTGATTGGAGCAACGTTACTCCGTTATTAATATTAACACTCCGGGCCTATTTACACCAATCTGGCTGGTTAATGATAACAGCAGGCAATTGTAATTAGCACAATCCATAATACCTTACGATCCAGACAAAGTCACTCGGTTAGCTGGCCATATACTGCGAGATCTCTCACACACACATACGCGCGCGTGTGTGTGTCATCGCAGTGGCTCCCCGTGATAGAGCCATCAACCAGCTGCCAGAACCAGAAATGATAAAATCCCTTTACGCCTGTTCCGCCGTTGTTTGCCGCCTGGTGAAGTGTGGAACATCCATTAATCTCACAACATAGTCTATATATATATATATATATATATATATATATATATATATATAGACTAAGTTCTGTATGGTTATAGTCAAACGCGATTATGTTCAGCTCGTAGCTTTAACTGTTAAAGCCATCTCTAAATAATGCTCTCGAAACGGCGCCTCGGTAGTCTAACTGGTTTCATTGGTAACCCGCGTCAGGGTTCAAATCCTGCTGGCTCCGGTTTGATCCGAAGGGTGTTTCATCGTTCGCTTCCCCATATGATCTTCGGAGCTTGGTCGATCCGTTGTGTACAGAATTGTCCGTCCATAAAACAGCAGTATTTCGATTTTAGCGAAGTCTGTCAGAGACATCTTTTTGGTTGACATTTGGCAGCACCATCCACACAAGATGGAGAACAGTCGATGGACACCTCGTGATACTGGGATTGAGATCAACGGTAATTCGCCTCGTCCAGCTTTGGCACTGTATCAATCAGCGACTATAGGAAAGAACAATAGTCATCGTGTAGATTGAAGTTGGATTTCTCTCACCTCACAATCAGGTCCCCTTGGCCTAATTGGTAGCGTGGTTGGGCACAGATCTGTAGCACCTAGGTTCAAACCCCGTCTGGGCTGTGTCAGAAGGTTGTTTTAACTTTCATTTTTCACTTCGTCTGATTACTTTTGGACGTCGCTCGGCCCATTTAGCCTACCTTGTGCAGAAAAGTGACCGTAAAACGGCAACATTAACATTTATTTTTTCATTTCACTATCTCTCAACGTGAAACAGGAATAGCACGTGAAAGTGTAAACACTTATTTCCAGTGTGGTCCGTTTTATTATGGTCATAAATCCCTTTCCCTCCCCCCTCATAGGGTCCCAGTACGGAAAGATGGAGCCAAGATACCCTGAGGATGATTACTACCAGATTGTATTACATGCTCAGGGGTATCTTTAACGTCACCCTTTTAATTAATTCACTGGATACGGCAGTGCCAGTTAATGTGGTCAGCCACCCACGATCTTGTCAGTCGAGAAATTAATTCGTGGAAAGTTTTCACCCTTTGACGGGATCGAACCGTGATCTTTGGCAGTTATTAACGCGCTTACCACTAGACTACCGAAGTTGACGAATGGCAGGATTTGAGCCGAGGGTCTGTCACATTTCTACACCCGTACGCTACCACTCAGCCATCGCCGTGCCCCAGACTAACCCAACAAGTCAATGATCAGAGATCAGGGATCAATTACAGCACATCTGGCACTAATTACTTGGTTATGTCTTATTTGCCTATAATACGCTAAATGTTGGCACACACACACACACACACACACACATATATATATAATATATATATATATACAACACTGTGTCGCACTGATTGCTAGGTGCTGTCAGACAGAGATTAGATTGATCGGTTTCCTTCTTGTCCAATAAGACGTCGCCTCCTAAGACCACGTGACACCTGTCCCCTTCTCGGATGGCTCGTCATAGACGGATATAGCCACGAGGGCCATAACGCATTGTCAGCCGGTAACACGGGTGTGATGAAGGATGGCCGCCATAACGTAGTGCTCGTATGCCGGCGCTTGACCAGAGCCCCGTATTTGTCGATGGTTCGGCTTTCTTGACCCTTTTTCTGGCTCGGTCAGACGGGGGCGGAGGTCGGCTAACTGTGGTCTGTGGCGTGAGATGTCCTGTGACGCGGGGCCGTGACCAAGTGTCGGGGTTCGTCCGTCAGTTCGACACATGAACGTTATATTAAATGGGGTTTGGACGACGATACTGGTGTCCAGGGTCACCCATCAGAGTGGAAACGGGTGGGAGCGATTGTCGGATGGACGGATGTAACACAAACAGAAAGACGGATGGACAGAGAAACAGTGATACGGATATACACATACGTACAGACGTTAGACTGACACGGACAGACGGAGAGAGATGCAGACGTAGACTGACAACCGTAGAGAAATAGAGATGCTTAAAGGCAGAGAGGCAGATAAGCGTCCCATTAGTCGGTGGGACATGGATAGACCCGCAACAGATGCAGACAGGCTGGACGGAGACTAGCAAATGGATACGGACATACAGCTGAAAAGATATGTAGACAGATATACAAACAGTTAGACTAATGTGGACAGAGACACGGACAACGGCACAGACAAGGATACAGGCATACGTATACGTATGGACAGAGGGGCATACAGAGAGTTAATCAGACTGACACACGCACGCACGCACAGAATATCATCTGAATAGTGGCGCCCCCTATGAGTATGACCAGTGGGAGGACAGGGTTTTCTTTTATCCTTAAGCAACCCTCCCCCCGTGACCACAATGAGGCCAGTCGTTGTTAACTAAAAGACATTTTGATGTAGATCAGTCCCTGGTCGGTTTTATATATATATATATATATATATATATATATATATATTGCTGGTAGCCTGCTATTTCCAGCTCTGCTGTATACTATAATCCTATAATCCTGGGCCTTAAGGGGCTGAGGAGTTAAGTTTGTATTTGTTATCTACTGACAACTGTGTTATTTTGGGGCTTTGCCATTAATGATGGCTGGTGAGGTGTTTGGTAATGGTGACTAAAGCTCTCTCTCTCTCTGTGTTTGTGGGTGTCTGTGCGCGCGCAGTTTATTATTTGATGGGGTAGTGGATATGTCAGGTGGACTGGGGGAGAGTACGACTGTTGGGGGGGGGGGGGAATTTCGGATGGGGTAATGGTGTTTCTGAGGAGAATAACCCTATTATTCTCAGCCGTATCTTATGATTATGGTCCACAAAAGATGTCTGTCTTTATATTGTTCCATCATAACAATATCACTAATTGTTGTTTTGTTATTGAAGTTGTAAATTATAACTTCCACTACACCTGTTGTGTAGCCGTGTCTGACTTTTATATACAGGCTGTCATTCTTAATGTGACCTTTGTTCAATAATGTTTTGGGTATGTATGTAAGTGGGAATTTATGCGCATATGTGTGCGTGCTTGTTTGCTGTAAAGCAAATGGAAACGTTGGCATAAATATTGTTTTTCGATGCACTACGAAAGATTTGTTTGGTTTTAGCAGTACACAAGTTTCGAATTAACTTAATAACAGCAGAAAAGACTGCTCCCCTGAAGAAAATATTTAAAAACATATAACGGTTCTGATGTGACAGGGTGGTTGCTAATGAATGAATATTATTGCTGATCACACAGTTGCCTAGCAACAACGTAAACAAGTTGACAGCTACGTAAAGAGAAATACTGGAAACAAACCATGCAGAGTATTATTTTAATCCTGATGTAGGAAGCTTAATTTAATTTTTATTTCCGCCACCTTGATGTCTCATATATCTTGTAATTAATGAAAGGCAATATTGATTCATTTGTAATAATATCTGTTTTGGAGTACTTACTGATATGTGAAATCAAGCCTATTTTTCGATGTATCCAGTTATCAAGGAATGAGCCGTGGATTCCTGTCAATCGAGTCGAGTGCAATAACAACCTCTGTAGTCTTATCTTATTATCACTTGTTTTACAATTGAGAACTTTTGTAAATAGTGTGTGAAGAGGCATAAAATTAAATTTTATTACTTGGTTCAGTATTATTTACTTTTTGAGTGGAGCGCTGTCCACAAATTCACATCCCCAGTGGGCGATTCTCCACGAAATAGCTCATCCTGGGGACAGTGGCCACTTCTTAATTCCTTGATGTATTTCTGATGATGTCTGATGTTCCTCCAAGTCGTTCAAGTAGTATAATGTAAACAGTTTCCACATGATGTAGACAATGATTATGGTTAATTTAATATTTTACAGTTATAGATTCTTTGTTCTGCCATGGAAATGATAATCTCTGGGCTGCAATATAGCCTGTGGTTTTATTGCGCGTGTGTGCGCGCATATATATATTTGTGAGTGAGTGAGTGTATATTTATGTTATAACAATGAATGGTAGAAGTATATTAAAACAGAGACTGTGTTATACGGCTTCATGACATAGAATTCTCCCAGAAAATGGATCAACTTGTGATTAATATATCAGAAACACTACCAATGCATACACGCGCGCGCGCACACACACACACACGACCATATTTTATCGTTTACAGAGCATCATTTATTCTGCACTGAAAGCTCAACTGAGAACTGCTAATATGCTGTGTTCAGGTTTAGAGAGGGCTGTGGCCATTACTCCCCTTCTCCGGTATGTGGCGTGTAAACCTGTCATGATCACTTACTCCCTGTAGAGTATCTCATTTTCAGCTGCCATTAATAGGCGCTCAATCCATCTCATTCAACCAGAAGCGGACGCTTTAAGCCGGTAAAATGATAGCTCACCGATGAGTGGGTACTGTGAGTCGGTTCGTTAGTATTGTTGGTCTTAAACGTCACGCCTCGTTTACGAACATCGCCCCAATAAGGGTGTGATTTTTTAAGTATTAATTTTACAACGCTGAGTTAATTGATTCTGGCAGAAATTGTATGCTTAAATAATGAAGACATCAACCAAATTGTGGACGAGAAGAGACGTATACGTGTTATATTTAAATCGAAGAACTACCTATTACTAACGCAAATCCGATAAATAAATATTGGTTCAATAGCCCGTGTTTATTGTTTGATCTTGAACGCCTCCGTGGTCCAACTGGTAGCCTGTCGGACCACAGATCACCACCACCCGAGTTCGAATCTCGGCGTGGGCATATCTGAAGGGTGTTTCAGCTGTGACTTGGCCTCATTACCTTTGGAGGTCGCTCGGCTCGTTTAGCCTGCCGTGTGCACAAATGTGGCCGTTAAACATCAATCATCATCATTGATCTTGATCAGTGATTTTAGACAGTGCTCATTTATATAATGTAGAAAACTACTCATTAAAAACAGCTAGCTTTGATCGGAGAGTTTGTTATAAACGGCATTTATGAAGCTTCTTTCTACTTAGCAAATGTCTTCTGATTTGTATGAATGCACACGTTTGGGCATGCACATACACAGATACACCCACGCATGCACTAAGGTTAATGCTATCAGTTTTTATGGATGTTTGGATCTTGGCGCTCTGAGTCAGTGCCGTATATATATTTATCTTCTCACACGCGCGAGCGCACACACACATACAGTAACACGTTTGTAGTTGAAGGGCGTTCTAATGGTGCAATGGTTAGAGCGCATTGCTATAAACAACTAAGTTTGTGGGTTTGAATCGAGCTCATACCTATGTTTTTAGCACGTTGCCCTTGGCATGTGTCCCAAATGTGACCAGCAGCGAAGCTGAACAATTTCAAATCTATTAATAGTAGTATATAGAGCGCGGGCTAAATGAAACAGACTCACCAAATATTATACCTATGACTAATTAGTTCACAATCTTTATCCCATATTTACATCACATAAAACAAAATATGATGATAATAATATGTGACATTTATATAGAAGCCTATTCAGGTATATAGCTACCCTAAGGCGTTTTACAGTATTATTATCCCTGACTCAGACCTGTTCCAATCCGGCACACATCTCAACTCCCCAGGGAGCATACAACGCATGCTGCCATTATTCTAGCGTAAAGCGTTACTGAAACACATGGCCATCGCGTCCCGTCCGATTCTCATTTTATGGATGAGTGAACCAATCGCCACATGATGGCACTGCAGCTCCGGAGCCTGGAACCCGCGACCTTTCGTCTACGAGTCCTACGCTCTAACTTAACTGGGCTAACACGGCTCGACATAACTCCATAATTCATGTTACTGATGAACGTCTGACTGTATAAACTATTTGTAACCTAGATAATGTGCCACCAACTAAAGTCATACAATGAATATATAAATAAATTTTACACGGCCCATTTAGCCTACCATGTGCACAAAAGTGGCCGTAAATAGCAACATTTTACATTTGACTCAGTTTACACAACAATTTGTTAATCTTGCCGTAGAATGCAATCTTTTTTTATCATTTAACATCAATATATATATAACACCAATAATAACACGCGACCTGGAAAATAACAAATTCATTTTACGAGTCCTGGAAATGTCCTTGAATTTTACAAAATTAGGAAATTTCCTAGGAAAAATGTTGCCTGTGAACAAATTCACTTAGAACAAAAAAGCCCGCGAATAAATAATAACCTATAGAAGAAAATTTTGATTGTAGAAGAAAAAGAGGACCAGTACATTAGGCCTCAGTCTTAATATCCCATGTTAGTTAAAATTTAAATAAAAATGGCTGGATTAGACGGCTAGAAGGGATGAGGGGGAGGCTGTACCATAATATTGTCAATAATCGATCATACATTAATTAAATATATGCTTTTTCGCACATATCTTGATTTATTATCTTTAAATCTTGTATACTTTGTTCTGGCAAATGGTAATTCTGTCCCGGAAATGTCCTGGAAAATAATATTTCCTTGGCTGTGGGAACCATACAATAACCGGACCTGTCTATCTACAGCGTGTCTTCGTCATTATCTAATTTCATCACGATATAGATTAAAGCTGATTCTTGACTTTTCCCAGGCCCTCAGCAGCCTTCTATGGATCAGGCACTGACCTCGACCAGTCCTATCATATATATGTGAAACCTTCTTCAACCAGGCTGACATACCACTATAACACCAGCAGTCGAACTACCGACTTCGTGTCACATTCGATGCTTAATGGTGCATTGTCTTTGTAGATGAATTTAGACTCAAGCAGTTCTCCTTTCGCGTGGGAGGGCGCCTTCGTGGTCCAACTGGTAGCGCGTTGGACCAAAGATCACTACCACCCGAGTTCGAATTTTGGCGTGGGCATATCTGAAGGGTGTTTCATCTTTGACTTCCGCTTCATTACCTTTGGATGTCGGTCGGCCCATTTAGCCTACCTGGATGTGCCTAAAAGTTGCCATCCTCTGGTTTTCCGTTGTATTATTTTTGCAACTTTTCAATGGAAAGGATGGATTTTTCACCTGCTCATATGCTTCATATATGTCACCTGGTTCGTTGTATCCATTCAATGATTATTCATTTCTTATTGAGTTATTTAGATAGAAATAAATATTCAACCACCAAATCCTCCTACATTATGCTTTTGTACACAATATTTTCTTTTCTTTCTGGTCATGATCTCTCTCTCTCTCTCTCTCTCTCTCTCTCTCTCTTGTGTGTGTGTCAAATTTACAACCCAGGCATGGAATACTAAATGGATGCATTCAAGGGGTATAATTTGTACCCCTTGAATGCATCCATTTAGTATTTCTAAATAATCATTAATTTTATTTTGAATATACAAAAAAAGACAGTATTTAAACTGTTTTATGATTTCCAAAATGCAGTTATTGTATTTTGAATATACGAGAAAAGAAAATGTATAAACTGGGCTATGATTTCATCAGTACACGAAGCAGACAATGCTCAGGAGACATATGGCACAATGCCATTTCAGACTGATGCGTATAAACCTTAGACGCCATTGAAATTATAACACAAATTTGTGTACAAAATCTAGCATTTCCATGGAGAAACGGTTTTACCACAAATTTAATTGAAGTAGTTCCAGGTGAAGCAACCCGTGCCGGTGCTTAGTGGCCATCTCCTCATCTGTTGGTGTAATCGCTACTCAGATTGAGCGCTATATTCTAGATCTAGATAATCTTAATCGTGATTGATGACGATTCTCTGAGTATAATGTTGACATAGAAAAGAAGTAGAAGAAAGACTCTGGTCCAAAGCAGTGATATTAAAGGAACCATTCCTGTCTTACAGTTTAGTCAATTAGACCACTTTCTGTAATATTGAATACATATTCGAGACCCTGCATTCTGCGATTCGCAAACTTGTGGCATTTCCAGAAGGACTCCCTGCCGACATGATTCGCATAAACTAACCAGCGACTGATTATCCATCTACCTGGTCGAGACAGGGCGCCTCCATGGCCTAACTGGTAGCGGGGTTGGCCACGATATCTATAGCACCCGGGTTCAAACCCCGGCCCGGCTATGTCAGAAGGATGTTTCATCTTTCACTTCGCCGCATTACCTTTGGAGGTCACCGGCCCGTTTAGCCTACCAATGTTTACAAAAGCGGCCGTAAAACAGCAAGATTTACCCGGTCAAGACGGTAGAGTCCATATTAATGTTTAGACTCTCCTTTTACGCCAACGCCCGCTCAAGTCGGTTAGTATGGATTACTCGAGAAATTACCTAGTTACAGGATTTAATGGGCTGACATTGAAAACAATAAGTGCTGTGGGTGGACACTCGTCGTCTAATGGCATTAAAAGGCGACTTCAGTCGACGGCTTTCGAGGGTCTGCCATTTCCAGATAGTCACTCCACGCGCACGTTGGTATTCAATAACGAACCAGGTTTTACGGAGACGATCGAAATTAAGGTTCAACAACAAAGTAGATTCTACTGTCGTAACACGGCGTGGTATTATTTCTCAGTGGTGAAGATGGGAATGAAATGCCCAGGTTCCCTATTTTAGGGAATAATTTGGTTGGTTATCCACGCAACTGGGTACAGATTGATGCATTTATTATGTGTGCGTGCGCGTGTGTGTGTGCTCCCTTGGGAGTTGAGGTGGTTGCGGTGTATGTTGGATTGAAACAGGTCTGGGTAAGGTATAGTAATAATGTAAAAAGCTTTAGAGCATCTATCTATCTATCTATCTATCTTTTTATATATATATATATATATATATATATATCTCTCTCTCTCTCTCTATATATATATATATATATATATATATATATATATATGTCTATCTATCTATGGATGTCTGATCAAGTGCGAAAGCTTAAAGCTGTCAATAACAATACAACTCAGTGGATGATCTTAAAGAGGAGGGGGGGGTGTACTGTTCCAACCCGAACAGTGGTTACCTGTGGTTCCATCTACTCGGGATTTCCGTGCTGCTTCTAGTAATTATGACTACCTTTCTTATCTTGTTAAAGTTTGGGTAGAGACCCCCCCTGGCCGTCGTCAGCCACCTAGTGTTGATTTCTGTTATTATGACGATGGGCAAAATGGTAGTTGTTTCGATTGAAACATTACTAGTTATTGCCGTCTCTGAGTTGACAGATTGGCTCTTACGGGAAGCCGCGTTTATACGGCAAGGTGTGAAAGAGTAAAAAAAATGACTAGCGGTAATCAGAGATAATTTCAGAACGATTAGTCTATGAAATCGGTCAATTTCGAGCGAAGCCGCGAACAAAGTGATACCTAATGCACCCGGAGGTAGAACACGATCATAAATCCAACTTTTAGTCGTTAAAATATTCCTTCTCTTGAGTAATTTGGCGTCAATACGTGTTCAAGGTACGTCGAAATGAATAGCCTAACTGAAACAAGTCTGTGTCTGTGTTATAATATATGTATATTTATGTATACTTTCGTTTGTTTGTTATTGACATGAATCTAATGTAGTAGCTTTATACAGCATCCTGGTTGAGGACTTAAGTGGACTTATTTTGAAGATGTTTACCTACAAAAAACATAAGTATCCGACCTTTTCCTGCTAAGATATCTGTTAATGATACGCGTTCAGCTTGTTGTTGTTGCAGTTGCTGTTGCTGGTAATATAAAATCTGATTTGGGTAGCTTATGGTATAATGCGGAGCATAACTTCGGCGGCTTAGGGGACACCAAAGATAATCTTGATCGCTCATAATACGACACGTCTTAAAATTGGTAGCTCAAAGGTCGAAGCAGATTCCAGTTTGATGGTTTGTCGAATATTAAAGATAGCTCACGAGGCAGAAGGATTTATGACCTTTCCGAGTGAAATCCACTTCATCGGACAGATAAATTTGTTCGCGAATAGTTCATCTGTCTCATTCGTGAACTTCGGCTCACGAAGCGTTCCTGACTATTTCTCAAAACAGCTCAGAGTTTCATGAACACTTCGCGGACGACGCGAAATTCGTGAAATGTTCACGGACGATTCTTAAACTGCAGTTCTGAACACTCGAAGAATATTTTGACAACCTTTAAGGGCTTTATGAAGATGATGATGATGATTGCTGTTTTACAGCCACTTTTGTCCACATGGTAGGCTAAATGGGCCGAGCGACGTCCAAAGGTAATGAAGCGAAGTCAGAGATGAAACACCCTTCAGATATGCCCACGACGAGATTCGAATTCAGGTGGTAATTATCTGTAGTCCAACGCGCTACCAACTAGACCACGAAGGCACCCGCCCGGTAAGGCCTTCACGGAGCGTTCATCGATGAACTGTTGATAAATACATCAAGAACCACGAAATATTGATAGCCGACGAGACAGTTGGGATTGTGGCTAACCGTAACAGTGGCTCACAACACAGTATAGGGCACCTTTTAAAATAACTATAATGACTGCTTCATTACTGGTTAGATCGTGACGTCATGGGCAATGCTTATGCGCCACGGACGATTAACCCTGAATTAATCGTCCGTTTTCTAAACGATTTCCATTTCATATCACACATCGACCTGAATCAATCAATCGTTTATCGTATTTTACCCTTAATCGCCGGAGACGGGAGGGGGGGGGGAAATGTTTGTTTGGCTGTCTTTCGAAAACATTAACTTGTCCGATTTATGTCATCCTCCATCGATGCGGTTGCTGACCAGTCAGTCAGTCAGTCAGTCACTCGCGGATGGCTACTTGCCGCAAATAAGGTGAACAGTCGCCCGTTGCCACGTCACGTATTACATCCTCTGACAATATATACATATCATTTGCGATATCAGATCCAACGCCGACGAATGGCTTACCGTCTGGGACAGCGCAATGGCACAGTTAATAAGAATCGCTCCTCGGAAGAGTCTTTAAGCAAATAATCTAGTCATGTTTGTTTTGTTTTTAAATTTGGGGGGGGGGGTGTAAACACCGAAGGATGACGTCAGCTAGTTTTGGCTCCACATTAAACATATGCCGCAATTATTGTTAAACCTGTATATGGCAATGGTATTTTTTTATCACGGGCGCCTCTTTGGTCTAACTGGTAGCGCGTTGGATCACAGATCACTACCGCCCGAGTTCGAATCTCGTCGTGGTTATGTCTGAAGGGTGTTTCATCTTTGACTTCGGTTCATCACATTTGGAGATCGCTCGGCCCATTTAGCCTACCATGTGCACAAAAGTGGTCGTAAAACATCAATCATCATCATATTTGCGATTGCATATCTTGGCATGTCACGGTAAAGAGAGTTGGCATAGAAAGGAGGACCTAGGTTCAAAGCGACCGTCCGCCAGCTAATTACTCATGATTGGTGGTTGACTGGCGTTCTCACAGTCCAGTGGTACATCGCACTGGAGACCTGCAGGTAATATATAGTACCACGGAACGCTTGTGTGTCGACGACGGTGTTTGTTGGATGTTTCATCTGTCAGTGAAAGGCTACGGGTTTATCGTCTGATTTTCGTAGGGAGTAGCCATTTTGGCGTATGTAACAGGTGTGACCAGGGCTGCGGATTATAAAAAGATTAATTGATTATTTAATTGCTTCATTCATTCATTCATTCTTATTATTTCAATGGGCAACTAGCTTGTAATGGTGTGTTGGGGTCGGGTTCAGAACCACACCTGCCCTTCTCAGTTTGCAGTATATATATATATATATATATTAGGAGCAACATAATCCTGTGTCGCCTGATGGTTAGTCTAGAAGAGCCCGACACATCTGTAGAGCATGGAAGACATCACGACACGGTGTGTGTGTATGTGTGGGTGGGTGGCACGTACAGACGGATACGTCATCCGGAGAGTGCGGGGTCTGTGGTGCCTCCCGTCCTCAGCCGCCCGCCGACGACATCAACAGCCGCCAGACTGGCTGGAAACCATGGCAACGCCGACCGCGGGAATGTGATCCGGGTGAAGGGTGATCAATGATAAGGCGGGGAGGGGTGGGGTGGGGGAGAGGGGCGGAGGGCAGCTGACTCGTGTGGAAATATGTATATTGTGATCATATAGCATCGTGTCTCAGATATAGATAGTTATTGTGGGGGAATGGAGTCGGCGTGTGTGTGTGTGTGTGTGTGTGTGTGTTACGTTTGAATGATGCCGTTAGACGGTTTTATTTTGACCGATTGAGTAATTAGCGTGGAGATGGCCCCCCAGTTCGTCGCCAACGCCGACCAGTTTATGATTGATTTGCTTCGGAGTGTGGGTGATGTGATTTACTTGAAAGATATATTGTCCCACATACACACTCAAACAGACAGAGAGATTGAGAGAGACCACAATATTTGAGGATGAATCTCAAAATCTGGGGCTATCACACATGTTCCTTTTCAATGAGACATATGCTCTGTGTGTGTGTGTGTGTGTGTGTGTGTGGTGGGGGGCGCCTCCGTGGTCTAACTGGTAGCGCGTTGGATTACAGATCACTACCATCTGAGTTCGAATCTTAACGTGGGCATATCTGTATTTCATCTTTGACTTCGATTCATTACCTTTGGAGGTCACTCGGCCCATTTAGCCCACCATGTGCACAAAAGTAGCCATAAAACATCAATCACCATCTCTCTCTCTCTCTCTCTCTCTCTCTCTCGTGTGTATGTGTGTTAACCTGATGAACCTTTTCAATGGTGGAATTATAGTTTTCACCTTCCAGAGCCAATGCCTTTCCATACATCTCTAATACGTCATGTACGTAATAAAAAGAAACCCATCATTAATGCATGAGCGAGTAACAAAAGTATGATTTAATGACACACTGGCACAAATGGTCATTTGATGTCATCTCCTCTTAGACACCTCTTATAATGTTGTATAACAGGACACAACTCGGGACCACACCCTTATCCCAAACTACAGCCTATCGGACATAAAGTTATCCAGTACGTACTAGTGATGCTTTTTAATTATCAGATTGTTTTTGATCATTTATTTTTCTGTCTTAGTTCATTGACTGGCTTTATCCTTTATATTTAACAATTTACTTTTTAGCTTATAAATAGCTTTTATTGATGCCAGTAATCCGGCTTATTACCCTTTTATATTAATACGGTTTTATTTCCAAACGTTCTAGGACACTGAATGGTCCAAATTGTGCCGATGTGGCGTTAAACAAGATTCATCCATCCATCCATTCACTGATTGGCTAAAAATTTAGATAATCTGACCGAATAAGCTTATTATTTTAAAGTGTTTCGTTTCCGTTGTGAAGATTGGTTTCTGATTAACAATAAGAAAAAAGTAAACCGAATTTATATCAGTTCTATTCTTTACCGATGCGAGATATTAATTAACCATCCTAACCTCAGCCGTAGGTCAATGTTTTATCGGCGGAGATTATTCGACACACATCATTATTGTCATCAATATTGGAGTTCTGATCTCTTCCAACATCTCGCTGACGGTGCTAGCCAACTCACCTACCACTGGAGCGTACGATGTATGAGTGAAGGGAGTCAGGAAATATATGAATAATATATACATATCTGGATGATGGCAGCACCTGCAGTGTGCATGCACGTGCATTCGTCGTGAATATACATATATTTAAAGTGAGCAATCAAAAATTTACACACATTTACTAAGTGCTTTAGGCCATGTTCAGAGAAAATATTTCCATTCAACAAGTCTCAAACATTGAACAAAGAATATTCGTGGAAACAAAGCAGGCAGTTGATTTATATGTCAACATACTAATGATACAAATAATTCTAGTGTTATGTATTTTCTGTTGTATGCGTCACATATATAGTATTATTATATAGCCTTTTCCTTCTGAAATTGATATCAGTTTTAAATTGATATTGACATTTAAAAAATATATATATATATATATATATATATATATATATATATATAGCATTTGTGCCGTGGATTTCCTTTGTATACTTGATGTATAAAGGAAGTTTTGTAAACTATATTATATTATATAAATTAATTCATTAATTTTGTGCAGCTGAATTTTTTTTTATAAAACATGAACACATCATTGATCATTTGGCTATTACTAGCTGCCATTTTGTTTTTCTTTTAAAGTCTGTTGCCTACATAATGGATAGATTCATTAAAACTGTAGTAAGGATTTGTACTGTTGATCCTAATGCTGGGTGTCTAAGATTTGAGCCACTTCTTTCACCTCAGTCTGGTCAACTGTAAAGTCAATTATCATTGTTTGTTTTCTTTACATATTGTTAAGCCTCCCAAATTGGGGGAACTGAGTTTGACAAATGCATAGAAATACACCTCCAGACGTGTATATACTTTATAGAATAATACATAAACCATATAATGATTTATGATGATGTTTGAAATAAAACTATTCAAAAGAATTCAATTTTACTGGAAATAAGTTAATCGGGCTGTTTAATATTATTTTCCTGCAAGTATTTTTACTGTGTAGCATTTATCTCATGCCACAATTTATAACATCACTGATGGCAGAAATCCTTGCATATTTCCAACTCCATACAATATATTTATCTGCCATTATACACTTAACATATTGTATAGCAATGTTTCACATGCTGTACAAGATGACAACGACCAGATGGTGTAGCACAAATAATGTAAAAATATTTGTTGATGATGGAAAACCACTGTGAGTGTGTGTGTGGAGATATATTGTGTCAATATCTTTAAAGCATGTTGTGGAAATATACATTGTGTCAATATCTTTGAAGCATCTGGGACATTCCAATGGTGCATTGATTAGAGCACTGCACTGCAAATCTTCAGGTTGTGGGTTCGAATCTAGCTCATACCTATGCTTGTGAGATATGTTATCCCTCTGTCATCACCCCGCGTCCATGTGTCCCAAATGTGACCAGTACCAATACTGAACAACTCAACTCACTTCAATGAAGAATGGATGAATAAACATCTTTGTTACGTTAGCTTTCTGCAAGTTGAAACCATCTTGAAAAAATTCTCCAACAGAATTGACTATGTGTTGAACATCGCTACTATATGCCTATCCTTAATTCCGTGCTCGTAAATGACATGTAGTAACTTTGTTCATTTCAGATTGTCGCATCTTACGGACAGAAGGTTTGTGTATTTGAGCCGACGCCGTTGTTACATCATGACAGTGTTCACGTGAGTACCCCTTCTTTATGTGTCAGTAACAAATTATGCTTGTGGGTCAATGTAAACAGTGGCGCCTCCAAAAATCCCCAGCTCTCTATGATGATTGACCGTCCGATGTGTTAAAGTCTTCATTAAAATGCTTCCTTTTTTTAATTCGTGCGCACAATTTTCCAAAAAAGGTATTTCCTGGTCACTGTACAAAGAAATAAATGTTGGGGCAGGTTAACAAGCCTTTGACACGTTTAAGTCACAGTGTTCATTTTGTTATGACCCATTACTTCAGATTGTTTAATATATATAAAGAAGTATGTATTGAATAAGATTCATTGTGTATATGGTTCTTTTGAATTTTGTTTTAGATAAATAGAACCTTAGAAAAGCCATTGTAATTTGCTATGTCCCCCTGGAAAATCATAAAAGAGTATTTAAATTTTTGCCTAAATCATTTTACATACAGCCGTTAAAATATCACTCGTTAGTTTGGTTCATCAGTTTCTGTCAAACTGCCGTAAATTGGCATTAAAATACCTTGGAAAATTCATTTTGTACATAAAACCTTCGAATGTGATAAATATAAATACTTTCCTGTCTTTGTATGAACTTTATTTAATTTTGTTGTCATGTTTTACTGTTTCGGTGAAGGTGCAAATATTGCTTTTTACTAATTTTAATCTATCATTTTCAGAAAACTCGTTGCTATGATGGTGGGTGACTGTAGCCTGTATATATTTAAGTAAATTGTTGTCATGGTAGCCTATTGATTATTTGATGTGTGTTTCTCTCTGGCAGCATTTGGACTATCACTGGTATCACACTGGCACAATAGAGACATCATGCCAAGTTCTGGCCCTCTCTCTGAATCAAGAAGGTAATCACGTTATCGTGCACGCTGTTCATGTTTATAAGTATGCACATGGTTTAGGGAGTAGAATGTGTTGCCCGATGTGTTGTGATGTTGGCGTTATGTGTTGGTTGGTTAATATGATAATGATGCTGCCGCTGATGATGATGACAGTGATGACATACAGTGATACCTTTATGACATTGGGATGATAAGCGATGACAGACGGGGCCGCTCCTCTCTTTGACAATCCTACGCATTCTTTCATCAAGGCTCCTCGCAGAAAGTCTTTTAAAAATTCACACTACCCAATCAAGAGACCATTTTTCCACTCTCCTGCTTTGAAAACCTTCAGAGGCTGTAAGATGTTTTCATGGTTGGGGGATAATTGCTTTCATCCACCGAATGCCGAGAGCTTTGAGTTTGTGTTTGCTCGTTACACTTCACGTGATTAAAACAATGTTTTGATGGTTGTGAGTCACTATCGACTTGTTCATACCTGGCTGGCGTTGGTTCATTAATAGCGAGGAACCAAACGGTATAACCCAGCGACAACCCCATTCCTTTAAGGCCTACAAGTTTGTAAAGCCACGTGGATTTGATTAACAAAACACGTTCATCGGAATCACTAACGTATCGAGCCATTTATATAATAAATGCGTTCATCTAGTTAATCAACTACGACGTGGTTTCGCATAACATAATGTGGGTGTTCCAATGGTGTAGTCGTCAGACTACTGCATTGCAGACCTCCAGGTTGTAGGTTTCCCTTATCGGACATCCCCATGGGTCTGAACTCAACTCGACCGATAATAAAATGTATTATGTGGGTTTCAGTCGAATCGCAGGAGGTTAATGAGTCTCTGATATGTACTCTACCAATTAATTAACACTTTAAAAAATTTATGTCCAGTCTGAGGATAGCATATCTTAGTGACTTGGAACGAATAGTACCTATGGGATTGGGAAACGGTTAACACGGTGCTTTACTGTCTGGCAGGGTATGGCACCCTTCTTCCGGATTGGCGTGGCTTCAAAACGGAATGGAATCCTTTCCAGGGAAGTTGGTGGTGATCGGCGTGGTCGGTTCCTCGCATGGATGTCATTCCCTATGAGACTAGGATGTGGAGAATTTATGGCGAGACTCTGTAACCTCTATAAGATAAACACACCGGGAAACTTGATAAACGTTTTGACGTAGATACCATGAGGTTTTCAGATGTTTCACATAAGACCCCATTGACATTTAGGAACTTCATCAGAGGTGTACAAAATGTTTAGTTTATGGTGACATTGTTCTCCTTGTCGGGCGCCCCCGTGGACCACAGATGACTACCACCCGTGTTCGAATCTCGGCTTGGGCATATCTGAACGGTGTTTCATCTCTGACTGCTTCATTACCTTTGAAGGTCACTCGGCCCATTTAGCCTACCAAGTGCACGTATTTATGAATAAATTTTATTGGAGGACTGACCAACCAGACACGTTCCAATTGCTGGTTTTATTTTTGGTTTGTTGTAAAGTCAGTACACTTCCATTTTGGTATTTGTGGTTAATGGCATGTTTTTTGTTTTTGAGTTTTTGTTGTTCACCATGGATCATGAGATCACTATGAGACATGGCTTATGAGGGCTGCTGGTAGAGCATTACAGGGTGTTGTTTGTTTTTAAATTTTCATCTGCATTTCTGAAACCATCTCCATTAGAACATGTCTTCTCTTTAAATGTCTGTGATAATGTTGAGAATTTTGAATAGGCCTTGATGACACTAAAAACCCAGGATAAATTACCTCGTTTATTCAGGTAGAAAATATTCATCTAAAATCAATGGCCTTTATCATCTTGTTAAAGGTAATAACTCTATCAGCCGATGATTAATTACTCCGTCGCTGAAGCAGTTCTGAAACAGCCATCACGACAAGTTGTTTTGTCCTCGGTGTTTGTTAATATCAGCCGCCTCTCCACAGTAGTTCGCTTAGCATTTTCATTCAATTTTATCCCCATTTTTTCTAAATAAATAAACCATTTGTTTAATGACTAACTTCTGGCTGTGCTATGTTTTTCTCAGCTACACCTGTGATATTAGCGAGCACATTGTCTGGATATGTCACACAGGGGGGGGGGGGATGCATTATATAAGCATTATATAAGCAATGCTTCAAGCATCCTCCTTTTCAACATTCTACATGTATTTGATTTCATTAAAATTATGTATTATGAATGTTGAAATAAACAAATTGAATTGAATTGAACAGAGCTAGATGTGGTGTGTCAGTTATTGACTGTTTGAAGCCATGGACTACACATATCATATCTTGTGCCTGTTGGTCATTTGCTTGTTTAGTTTGGAAGCAGGTCCTTCATCTCATTTTATTTTAATATAATCTCAATTGATGTTACGTTTATGGTATCTGTTCAGGGAATGGAGGCGAGAGGGGTGGTGTCTGCTAACTAACTATACTAACATAGTCACTCACTCACTCACTCACTCACTCACTCACTCATGCACTGACTCATTGATGTCCCCATAACAAACTTGAATATTTTCAGATCGTGTAAGGATGACATTATAACATAGTTAAATTTCAAACCTTGAAGTGTGTGTGTGTGTGTGTGTGTGTGTGTGTGAGTGAGAGTGAGTGTGTTCTTTTGTCCATCTGTAAGTCTGTGTTTGTATGTGAGTCAGGTACTTTTTTAACTGGACTTCTTCGAGTATTGTACAAATATACTGACTGACACACAGACCGACATAACTAATGTCATCGGAAAGCATCATACTCATTAATGTTATCTCATTTATCAGGACTGGGTATGTCACGCATAATCTGGTATCACATAACGTGATTAATGTCGGCGCGTGACTTGAAGGGTGCAAGAAATGAGCTGTGTTAGTACTTTGTGGAGTGTGTCTGGCTTAAAGAATGACTAACAATAACGTTGGGCTGCTTATGAAACACAGATGACACACTGGCCTACTGGGTCGGGTTAAAGTGTGAGATTATTATCGGTGATTTGAAATGGACGAGATATTTTGTGTTGAGGAACTATTTCTCATCTACACAGTTTAAGCACCATTTGAGAATTCTGGCCACTTGTTCAAATCTTTCGTCCGCATCACATATTTCCAGTTGTGCTTTATGAGATGTTCTTGCACTCAGCAATTCATATTCATCCCCCCCTAAAAAAAAAAACACTACTACAATTTTTAAAAGGTTTATTAAAAACAATTGTATAAACGTATTTTTACTTAATATTTTAAACTTAGTCATTTTGTTTACGCCTTGTTTACGCCTTTTCTTTGTTTATTTCTCCCTCAATTATACGCTATATTGCTCAAGAATGTCAGTTGGTGTATACTCCATTTGTAGGCTGTTCCATATACCGTTTTACCTGTATGTGGTCTTTAATGAAGCCTGACAGTTGGCAGACCGATTCACTGCACTTGAGAAACCGATGTTCTCATTTCATCGGTATAATTCTCTACACCAGATCCCTGGTCGTTTCAGGTTCGAAGCTGCTGACAGCCGGAGACCAGATCCAGTTGTGGCAGAGTCCGGACCAGACGGCTGCACAAGAAGATGACGCCGGCGTGGAGTTCTTCCTGGAGGAGCACGATGATGTCCTGGAGTGGTCGTGTATCTGGAGGTGTCAGACATCGATACCGGTGACACTGATACGTTTCTCACCTGATGGTCTGCTCTTTGCTTCAATTGGCAAGGTACTGTCATGGCTGTTGGCTAATCTTCACTCTTATATTATATCATTTCATATTATATTATATTATGTTATATTATATTATATTATATTATTTTAAATTATATTATATTTTTATATATTATATTATATTATATTGCCCCTTCCCACTATCTAGAGTGCTAATAAAAAGATCTGAATAAATTAAATTAAATGTGTGTGACTATATTTAAAACCAGTTTGCCGTGACCTTTATTAACTGGCCAAATTTGGCTTTTGAAACCATGCAATGTAATGATTGTGATGTTTTATGTCTTATTATTTTATCCCTTTCCCCATCTAGAGTGATAATTATAAAATTAAAAAAGTATGACATTTAATCTGTGTGCCTGCTGTAATTATGCTTTGCAAAAATCTTAGTAGCACGCGAGATACTCTCGCTTAATTAATTAGCCGTATTTGATCATATAAGTCACTTAGTAGTGTTTTGCGTATGTTTTAATTTGGAAGAAAACCCACTTTACAAATGGTACTTCATTTAGTTTATGAGTTTGGAGCATATAATACACAATAGTGCCATATTGTGAATTGCTTTAGTTAAGACAAACTATACATTAGCCTAACATTAAGAGACTATTTTTCCTTAAGGGCCGCTTTGTTGTTGTGTCTGTGCACGCTTTTTGATGTATGAATGTAAACATGTTTGCAGATGTGCAATATCTACTACACATAAGCCATTCTGAGCGATGATTGCTTGCTCATCTTGAGGCTTCTGTCAAGAGGTTCAGGAACTCGTGTATCTCATTCATAGGCTCTGAGGCTATTAGTTCGCATTTGGTCCAGTCTATGCCATTGGTCGACTGCATTTAGAATTGATGCTGTACGTTATCTGTTTCAGAACGATCGTCTGGTCAAGATCTGGTACGAGAACAAGAAAGGTAACTCTCTCGGTATTCACTTAAACTTAAGAAAATGATTCTCAGTTCTTTACAAAAAACACGCACATGCACACCCACACACCATATCATTGCTGTGTAGATGCGTCCGGCTCTTCTAGACTTATCCCATCATATAGCAGCTGTTATGTTGTCATTTCCAGTCCAGCTCCCTTTGACACATGCGGATAGCCTGAGCCCGAAGAAGGAAGAGTTCAATTATTCATATGTTTATGTGGCACATCCTCGTTCAGTGACAGGATTCACTTGGAGAAAGACCAGCAGATATATGCCAAGGTAAATTGCTCTCTACAACGTCTCTGGTGATCGCTTAACGTTGTTCTGACGGGATCTTATCACTGTCAGATCTATAAATAACTTAACTATGGAATCATCGTAGTAGAGTGCTCTCGTGGCACATTCATTAGAGCAGTCCACCGCGAATTACCAGGTTATGGAATCAAATCTGGCTCATACCTGTATTTGTGGGTTTTGTTTCTATAGTGACTTGCCGCTCAGCCATATGTCTTAAGTGTGACCATCACCGAGGCTAACTAACAACTTCAAATATCAAACATAGCTCACTAATTTTGGGAGAGTTTTCTTTATGAATTATTTCTACACCATGTCATTTATTGGCATGTAAATTGCAGCAAATCTCATTATATTGTGATCTTTGGGATCCTAAAATTACTGGTTGCAGCATAACTGAGTCTATTAATTTAGTCAGATTATGTTCTGATACCTTGCTTATAAACAAATTATGTGCTCCATTAACACCGGTTCTCAATGGTTCTGGTGATTTATTTCATTTACTGGGCAAGTTTATTTAATCTTTACTGTATCTGGGTGAGTGTACAAAATATTTAAACCTATGATAGAAGTTGCCATTTGGGATCTAGCCAGACAAACTAGAACAATGCATTACGATAGTAATTTTAATGTACCAAAGGCAGTTTCAGGAATAGTTATTAAAATGAGAAGGAATGGAAAATATGTATTATCCTATGTTAACCATTAATTAATGTGTGATTCCAATTTCGTTTCCCCGGTAGCCATCTGCGTATATTCCCTTTTAGCAAGTTACTAAGTTCTGGTAATGAACAAGCTGTCCCACGTGAAGTTGACCATACTGAAAATGAATCCTTTCTGTTTCTTACTCCATATTTTAACACTATTGTGCTACAAATATTAACACATCCCATGTGTGACCAGTGTCATAGGCTAGACAGAGAACTCAGTCATTCAGTACTGGACAGTGTCTCTTGTGAAACTTGAGACAACCAACCATCTATCTCTCTAAACCGACCTTTTCTTTCTTTGTGTGGCCTTTGGTGATGAAAGCGAACTAGCAAGATTACGTTTGTGCTGATAAAAACCTAATATAAATATATTGAAAAATTTGGTATATAAGCTTCGGTAATCATTAGCCCTATCCAGCTAAATAGCAGCTCTAAGGTGTTTTACAGTATTATTATCCCTGACTCAGACCTGTTCCAATCCAGCACACATCTCAACTAACAAGGGGCATACAATGCATGCCACCATTATAGGCGCAAAACGATACTCAGACACCTAGCCATCACGTGCTGCTAGGTTCTCATTTCTGGCTGACTGAACCAGTCGCCATGTGACACCATTGCAGCCTCGGAGGCTCAAACCCACGACCTTTCAGTTATGAGTCCAATGCTCTAACTAACTGCAACATCACTGCTCAACAAATTCTGGACAGAAATTGTATTTCTTGGGTTTCATAGAAACCAGTCCCAAGAATGATCGTTTACTGCCCACATTCATAACTGATGTCATAGTGAGTGAAAATTGGCAAATCTTGGTCAAGAAGTTGATGTTTTTATCAGTGGTCTGGGCCCAGTGGGTATGTGTTTTCTGTGACTTGAAAACGTGTGGATATCCTGATTTCAGTATCAGTAACAACTAGCTTGTTATCGAAATTTGCATGTGAAATGATCATAAAGTGACAGATGATCAAATAATGCATCCTTAGCCTTGCCTGATTATCAAAAATGTTTCCTGGTATCCTTGTGTCCTATAAGAATCAAAATTCACTTGTCACATTGCACGAAAACACCTTTGGAATTCAAGCTAAAGAATAAAACAAAGGTATCTGAAAATTTAGACAGTCATCACTTGGCCCATGATTCCATCAGTGTCTTCTCGCACTAAAGGTGATTTTAATTTGTACACCATCAAAGAAAAATGTGAAGTCATCAATATACCGATTCAAGAAAGTTTACTTTGCTAATTTTCTTTTTTAAACTTGGCATAATTTAATACTTTGAGTGATTTTAGGTGTTTTCAAGAAATATTTGCTCTTTCATTTCAATTTCTTCCCTTTGGTTTCAACAGCAGGTGATACATTAACTCTTTCCTGAGTGAGGTCTCAGATCTGTGTCCAGTAAAAATTAATAAATATGAATGTTAGGTTAGAAAAACTAAATCCATTTTCAAAACAACAGAAACCCACTCTTATTAGCATATCACATTTTATCACCAAAAAAACTTGTTTTTTCACTGCAGAAGCAATAATCTGTTTCAGGCAAGTACTTGTATGTGTTATGATTTTATTCAGTATTTTAAAAACCTGTGTAATGTTCCAAAAAAGCATTAATTTCATCTGAAATGAACTACCTTATATACTCGTGTATAAGTCGCACTTGAGGATAAGACACATGTGTCTTGGACCAATAAGCCCCTCTGTAGTCGAACCTGCATATAAGATGCACCAAAATCTGCAAATTATCAGCAATATTAGTTCAAACCCACTAATTCATCATCATCACTCTCTTCACAGAACATCTGCTGTATCTGTTTGTGTGTCATCATACATATCGTCACCTTCTTCTTCGGAGTCAGTGTCAGATTTGTCGTGCTGTTCAGCACACAATACATCATCTTTTTTAATCCCAGGCTGTTTTCACCCACTGTGTTATGATAGGTAGCAATGGCCACTTCAAGTTGCCTGCCTGCTGCGTGCATTCATTTCTGTAATGCTGTTTGACGCAGTTTATTACTATTAGTAGTTCCCATGTGTCAGCTTTGGAAGTAATTAACAGAGTGTGTTTGCTGTAATTGTTTTCCTTTGATGTGGCTTCTATGGTCATTCTTTGTGTGGCCTCATTTACCGTTCTGTTCAATTACACACGCTCACATATCTCAATAGTAACGACTCGTCTTTGTCATCATGTCACTAATTAGAGCATCAGATTAAATAATCATTGCTATTATTAAGATTAAGTCTGGCTTAGAAAGACAACAGAGAAAACACACCTAATTAATTTATTTTTTGTTCATATATTCATTATTAAGGTTGAAAAACAATATTATTGTACCAGTGTATAAGATGCATACGATTTTGGTGTCGATTTTGTATTATATAAAGTGCAACTTTACACGAGTATATACAGTATGTCTTATTAGGATGTCTGTATAAAATGCGCAAAAGAAAGACTTGCGTAAACTTATGTGTCTGTTCTTAGACACATATTTTTCATGTTCCAGTTGTTCTTACCATCTTTTCCCATATAATATCCACACTCATGTATAACCCGCATCCGTAATTTGTGTTTAAATTAGTGGTAATCTTCCTATGTATAATCAGCAGTGATGAAAGCGCTTAAAACATTTGTTAACATTTAAACGAAGCATGCTATGCCAAACTATCCGTTTAATCACCATCTAACCCCAGCCAGTCGGTAAAGGCATAATAACCCCCTCCCCCAACAAAAAATCTGAAATAAATGTTTGCACATCAGTAATATAAATAAGGGCTTTTTTTAGGTATCGTCATTCTGTGATCATTAGAACTCTAAAATATTAGTCATAAAAAGCATGAAGATAGGCACATGAACGTAACTGAGTGCTTATACCAGGTCATATATTGTTTGACTGTTGCATACTTTGAATAAAAATCTTGGGGGGGGGGGGGAAGAAAGGTCCATCATTAGTGCTTCCGTATATAATCTGCATTCAAAATTTTAGGACCATTTTGAAGTGGTAAAACTGCAGATTATCTAAAGGGAAAGACGGTACGTACTTCAACAGTTGTTTGAAGGAACTCGCCAGTTCATCATTTCTAACTTTTGTAGGGGCTCCGTTGCAAACATGCTGATAACAAGTTGCCGTGACAACATCTGTCGCATATGGTGTGAGACTATCCTACCCGAAGATGGTTTGGTTGACGTCTATCAGTTAGATCCATCGGCAGCGCAGAACCCAATGTATCACACGCAGAGACACAAAAAAAGATTTATGCACAGACTGCACCACATCAGGTACGTTACTTTTTGGATGAACCTACTCTATGGCCAGTTTCTGGGAATTTTACAGTTATTTGTCATTAATGTTTCTGCGCGTGTGATTTAAGGTGAGAATGGATTTCACATTTTATTTGTGCCTTTGACAGTTTGAGAGTTGTTCCAGCCTTTAACGTGATCTTTTAATCTATGGAATTGTCATGTTCTTCTTATGTGACATAAGACATGAATAAAAGAAAAGAGGCAGTTCTATCAACCAAAAATTATTATATTGCAAACAACAACAACACTTCAAACTAATTTAACAGTGCTATGGATTCATCTTTCAAATTGGTGATCATAAACTTTATTAAAGGTTTACTGGGCTATCTGTAGCTTAAGCATTGGATGTGAGGTATTAGATGCACAATTGAAGCTGCTTGCATTGTTGATCACGTACCTTCAGATTGTGGATATTCATTTCAGTCAGTCAAAGACTGAACGGCATTTCAGTTGTCATTTCACTCCATTATCATCCGTTGTTTGTTGTTCGGCTATTTAAGTGGTGATAAAATGTTAACATTTAACATCATAACATTTTTGTATGTAGAAATGATGTGATGTTGTTTATTAATGTGACAACCTGATGCTAAAACTCGTTCCATAAATGCTACTATTAGAAAATGTAGCATCTTTTAGATCAGTGTCTGGAAATAGCATGTATTTAAAGTGTTATGTTTGTGTGTTAACAGACACATGGTACACAAAAGAAAGCATTCTAATGTGACTGGCACAGGACATGTGGGATTATCGGAAACTTCCAGTCTGCCAAGCTCTCTCAGTGTCCACGACTTCCACAAGTTTGGAATCCATCCTAACAGCGTCGCTCCCGGATTTCATTTTCATTTGGCTGGCAGTATTAATGCGGATGTTGGTAGGTGATGACAGTTAGTTGATATTGCAATGCTCATTTAACATTGAGGATAATGATCGCTTTCTGTTTGCTGTTGGCTCTTCTTGGTTTGACAATACTGCGTCTATAAAAATCAGCCAAATTTGACTCCGATCTGACATACGAGAAAATTTTCTGTCATGTTGCAACTTATTTGTACATTTCTTGAGGGTTTTCACTAGTAACCATCTTGAAAGTTAATACTACCAAAGCAGTTTTAACCTTTTCAAAATTTCTTTGTTACAGATTGCAAATTTAGCCAAAATGTTTAGAACCAAGATAGTAACATTATTAATAATAACCTTTTATACCATTGTTTTATAAGTGAGCACTGGAATATTTGCGATAGTTGTAATAAAAGAGAAAAAGTGGAATTTTGTTTTGCTTAAGAACTGTTTACTGTGTCACCAGTTGCTGTTTTAATCTGTTTATAATGTTGTTATACCTCGGTGTTATTGTGCCATTTCTCAGACATTCCACTGTTACCAGCTCTTGGAACAACCGAGTCCGCATCGGATCCTAATTTTGTTGTCCACTGGCTCAACAACAAAGAGTTCCACTTCACACAAGAAGCTGAAAAGATTATTAGAGAAATGACGAGAAAATCTCAGGTATCTGGTTAAACTTCAGCTCATTAGTACAATAATTCAGATCTTTAGATATAGGTTATAATGATCTGTTCATATGGAAAAACCTTTTATGAAAAATCTTCCCAAAGTGAACCCCATCCATTTGCCAAACGCATTCCTGTGCAGTTGCTTTATTTTAGTTGAAATGCAAAATGGACACGATACATGTAATTTATCAATGTGAGGTAAATAATTAATGCTAAACATAATTAAAAGTGCTATTTTAATCCTTTTTAAGGTTCTTTTGCAAATAAACTATATACATAAGGTTATAATTTATTTAACATATAATGATAATAGCTGGTGGCCATTATGGTGAGTGAACAATCAGAATTTATGTCTAATTTTGAGACGCGTACAAAAAATGGTGCCATAACATTTCTGGCTACAGACCAATGCTAGGATTAATTTCTTAGCTCAAAATGTTGATATGGCCAAAATGACAGTTATTTTACGTGGCTTAGCTACCTCAAATGAGGGAGAGGCATATGGTCTGTAATTTACTGCTTTACCATGGGAAATAATTATAAATAAATTTAGAATTTACAACAGATTCGTTGGAGAAAACCTTGTCAGTTGCCTGGTTGGATGAAAAACTCCTCCTGCTATAGTGCCCAAATCTTTTACCTTAATTATCAAGGGATGGTGCTATAAGCCGAGTAAAGATTTCCCGGGATTAATTTCTCAGCTTACCACATCATCGGTGGCTAACCACATCATATTATTAAGTCATCTTACATGACTAATTAAAAACAAAATTAATTAGCCGAAACGTATTGATCCGTAACTGTGATGTTCTTTATAATTTTATAAGCACAGTCTATGTATTCCGCATTAGCACTCGGTTAATATTTTGCATCCATTTTTCTTGATGCAGACCCAGGAAGATACAGACTCGAGCACGGATCCCGGAGATACTCATACGGAGACAGAGAACGAGGATGTTACTGAAACGTGTTCAGCAGATATGTTGCCAACTCAGGCCCAGAATCAATCCAAGCAGTGTATGTATATTGACTTCCAAAGTCCATCAGTAAAAATACAGTTGCAGTGATGAAAATGGTCTTTCACAGGATCAATAATGATAATAATAATAATAATAATAAAAAAAGCAGCAACAAAATAATAATAATAAAGCCATTATAAAATACTATATTTTAGTATATGTCTGTTACATGCTGTTCGGTCCTGTTGTACCATAAACATTGATAAAAGAGTATTTTAATTTATAAAGTGAGGTCTGGTGGCCTAGCGGTTAAGCGCTTGGCACCAAGGGTTACAGGTTCGATCCCAGCTAAAGGTTGAAACTTTTCCAGGGATTAATTTCTCGGCTAACAACATCATGGGTGGCTGACCACGTTAAATGGCGCTGCCGCCTCTACTGAATTATTAAAAATAAAGGGGGACGTTAAAGTGCCCTGAGGAAGTAAAATACTCTGGCAGTGACCACCCTCGGGGGTATTTCAGCTCCATCTTCCCATACTGCTCCCCTGTGAGTGGTGGGGGAGGAGGTCTCTCAACACTCCAACATAGAGGCTGTGCCGAATAAGCGACAGCCTGTGGATTCTCCTCAAATAACAAAACAAACAAACATAATTTATCAAGTATAGTACTAAAATTGTTCATCATACAAAGTGACTAATAATCTAATTAACAGGGCATTGTTAATGGGTAAGCAAGTATGTGAACAAATGAGTGAGTGAGTGTCTTGAGGGCCAGGGGAGTCAATAAGAGGTTTAATCACACATCGCACAAAAGCGTCATTCACTGTCACATTTTAGACAATTCTTTTTTTTGGATGATAAAGAGGCCAATTGTGAACCGGAAACTAACCAGGAGTTAATGATTTAAAAGGAATGGTAACCAGATTTTAGATAAATTAATTAGCTAATTGCTGTAAGACCAATTTAAAATCATCTTCATCTATCCAACAGCTTTAAGAAGACTATTTTACTCATTTCGTGCGTGAAGTATCATCAGTGATCTCGCTGTAAAGGATTAGTAGTCCATCACATTGTGTACAATATCGTAATGCGAACAATTGGATGGTAACGAGTTTTGGCTGTAATACCAATAAAGGCAATAATAATACTTATAATTACTTTTCTTTCTCTTTCAGCGGCAGAACCTGTAAAGAAGAAGCGTTCATTTTTAAGGAAGAGTCACAGTTTGATGAGTACGGAGAGCGAAAGGTCCACCCAGTCCACGACATCGGTCGTTACGCAGAGCTCAGATGGTAACACGGTTATAGAGAATGTGAAGGTAGTTAAGCTAATGATGTGTGTGCCATATGTGTAAATGTCGGATAACATTGGATAGGCAATTTAAGAACATACAGTAGGCCCCTGTTATAATGAAGTCATTGAGGTCCACGTTATAAGTGGACCGTGAAGCGAAACAGAGCACTGTCGGGGTGGGCGATAATAGGGGGTCCATGTATTCACCTCCTTTCACACCATCCTTGAAGATTACATACAGTTGTTTATTTCATAAATGTTCCCAGTAATTGTTTAATCATTTGTTGACTTAATCATAAATATTACCTCAGTGTTTGTGTGGAAAATAAAACGTTTCTGCAAAAATGCAGCAAAAGTAGTAGCCATGCTGGATTGGTGATATTCATCTGCCAGAAGTAGTGCAAGTTTTTCAGATGAAGGTGGCAACTGATACAATATGATCAAAACAGAGGTCTTTTATACACAAAATATGATTTATAATTGCAATAAATAAAACATACTCAATAGCTGTGAATTAACAAACAGAATCAAACTTATTTAGTGGGTGGAGTCACACAATAAATGAGGGTTGTGATTGTGCTGTTTGTTTGGCTGGTTGAGCCATGGTGGTGTGTAATTATGGTTGTGATCAATAAATCTACTCTTGAGTAAGTTGTGACCAATGGCTATGTTTTTTACTTGTGAATTTCCAAATTGTGAAAATATGTTCAAATTAGTTTGAAAAGTTTTATAGGTCAGTGGTTGATTTTGTGCCATTTTGCATAAAAATGCTCTGTCGTGGATTCCACGAATCGGGGTCCATGATTCTTTAGTGCAGTGGATGGAGCACTGCACTTCAAACCTCAATGATAGGGTTTGCATCCAGGTGATATCAGTATTTGTGGAATGTTTCCCTTTAGCCCTATGTCCCAGATGTGGCCAGTTCTGAAGTTAAAAGAAGCACTAATTTGTGCCTTCCCAATCAATAATGTGGTTTTAAGTTGCACTTCAACACATCTTTGATTTATTAATTTTTAGTTTATCAGTATTTTTAATTAGTTGATTTATAATTGCAGTAAGGGCTAAGATTGCTTTAAATCATTTGCACATTGCATTCTGAACAGTTAGTTCAGATTGCGTCTTTGTGCTAATTCCAAGTGATTGAATTCCTAATGGATGAGGGGTGCCTCCGTGGTCTAGCAGTAGTGTGTTGGACCACGGATCACTACCACCTGTGTTCAAATCTCGAAATGGGCATATCTGAAGCTTGTTTCATCTTTGACTTCATCACCTTAGGAGGTCACTTGGCCGTAAAACATTAATCATCATCATCATCATCTTAATGGATGGATTTTGGCTTTTGGTATTTTATTACTCAGTTTTGTTGCTAGTAACTAATACCAAGTTAAATAACATTGACAACTATGCACATTAATTATATTAAATAAGGTTCTTGTTTATCTTGATAAAACTAATATTTTATTATCCCTAATATAAGCACACTTGTGCCTAAAACTTATCATTAAAATGTTGAGTGAGGAAGTGAAGGTGAAGGGGAAAAGGAGAGATGAAAGAATATGAAAATTATTTACTATGTCATCGTCTTCATCATTACTTATGTTTATATTTGTGAAACAGGACACTTACAGCATTCTAGCTTTACCAGAAAGCTACTAGTTTTCATTTCAAAATCATACGAACTCCTGCAAATGAATATGTATGATTAGCAAATATTTGGCAACTAGTACATTTTAGAAGAAAGAAGACATTTATAATTTTTTAAATAATAAATAATAGCATAAATATAGCATCACACAGACTAAATCTATAATTGTTGCTGTATCTAAAAAAAATATGAATGGCATAAATCTACTCCATACTTCCCAATTTTGTGTGTGTGTGTGTGTGTGTGTGTGTGTCATCCATTTGGAATTCATCCATTTGAAATAATTTATTTGGAATGCACCTATTTCAAATTCATCCATTTAGAATGACACTGTATTGCACTAAGCCCAGTTTGTATATGTACGTTCTCTCCATAGTGGAAACTTGTTGGAACGTATCTCTCACTGTGTGTGTGTGTGTGTGTGTGCGCAGATCCTGATGCATAAATACACCTATTAATCTCTACGTTCTCTCTGTGATGTGTATAATGTTGTTCTTGTTTTAGGGTCCAAGTACAGATCCTTTAGATCATAAAATTGAGACCTTACTACGAGATTGGCATCAGTCAGCTGATATGTTGTTTAGTGTTCATCCCATTGATGGTAGCTTCCTCGTGTGGTAAGTCATCACTCCTATGAGGTGATAGTGTTGGCTTCCTGTTAGAGAATGAAGTATGTTGCTGTAGTTGATAGGATGGAGCCCCATGTTTGTTGTAAAGAAAGTAAATATTTTGTTGTATGTGGCATTATTTATGGAATACCACTTTTTGCTGTGATTTAGTATTGCCCTTTGTGTTTCCTATATATGTGTGCCTGCCTCTGTGTGTGTGTTGTTATTATATATATATATATATATATATATATATATATATATATACCCTAACATCCATAACAAATTTACCTCCATAAATAAACTATACATACATATACCCAAACATACATAACATAACATTGTGATAATATGTATATTACCTGAAATGTTCAGGTTATATAGATTAACTGTAACATATATACATGAACCTATATATAAATGTGCATGTTTGTGTGTGTGTGTGTGTGTGTGTGTGTGTGATGAATATTTAGTACTTTACACCACAACAGCAAGGCTGCCATGTGTACAATATCCTAAATAATGACAACACATATCCACCATCTCTACACCATCATTACTAGGTTAGTGGACTGGTTGGATGAGCCAAGTCCTGGATCATTCCGTCAAGTACAGATCAGCTTCTCATCCCGTATACCTCAAGCCATTCCATTTGGTGATGCCCTGTCCATGTCTCCGGATCTGCTGCTCTACTGTAACTATAACCAGTTACATTATAAGGACATCCTGAAGGAGGCAGGATCATCTTTACATGGGAAGAATACTGCTTCAGATTTGCCGAAAGTACGTGTACCTAACTTTTTATGGTTTCAGTCAGAAATTTCCTTTTGGGCTCAATTATGATAATGTGCATACTATGTTTACTTAGTCTTTTCTCGCACTCTTTATTTTTGCATGAAGTTTATACCCTTAAAATGTATCACTAAAATTTCTGGAAATAATATCAGAAATGTTGAATGAAGATTTACTTCTTGATTCAGTACAATACAATTTTACAATTTAATAATTAGATATGAAAATATAACTATATATATATATATATATATATATATATATATACATTAATTTTCTATACATGTTATAAGATTTTTGCTAAACTGAATGTTATATAAAGGTGTAAGTAAGGTGGAATATTGGGAAGATCTCACACATGTTTGCACACACACAAGCACACACACACACACACCACTCATATTGATAATGTATCTTTCATGTCATCTGCCATTCTATTCCAGGTCAACTCTATGGGTAAAAATACTTCTGGACAAAGCAACAACACGTTGACACCGAATGTGCTCATGATCTCCAAACACAACAATGGCTCTCTAAACCAGTGGCAAATCAGCTTCGCAGAAGGCTCAAAATTCTCTACCGTACTCAATATATCCCATGCCTCGAGGGTGTGTGGTCATCGCTTCCAGACTAACAGTGCTACCTGCCATCCAGTTCTACCATTGCTAGTAACAACATCTCACCACAACATTCCTGACCTAGTAGAAGAAGATGATGAATGCATTATTACCAACAAGAACTCAAATGTTGGAAAAAGGTTTCTAAAATATTTTTTTAATTTTGAATTGCTTTTATTGCACAGATCCAGCAGTGTTTTACATATTTGGTCGATGTGGTTAAGATGCCAGTCATAATATTTAGCGCTGTTGTAAGGGTAGAGCTTACACTTTTGCATTATCACTACTGCCCACATGAAGTTTGCAAACAAATATTTGTTTCTTCATATTTTGGTGGGAACTTGGAAATGAACATATGTATGTATCTGTATATATATATATATATATAGTGTGTGTGTTTTGTGTGTGTGTGTGTTGTGTGTGTGTTGTGTGTGTGTGTGTGTGTGTGTGTCTATGTGTCTGTGTGTGTCCATGGTTCATCTGGCAGCATGGTAGGTCACAGTTCTCCAAGACTGACTGTGATTGTTCAATCCTCATCTGACTTATGTCTGTTGAATGTTTCATCTTTCAATTTTTACATTATAACTTCCTGAGCTTGTTTGCCCCATTTTGTGTACCATCTAGAAAAATGGTCATTAAATAACAATTTTCAGCATTGTCACTTAGTACAACTTAGCGCAACTTCACCTCCAGGACAGATACAATCTGGAAACATCATCATCAACAACAACAACAACAACAACACACACACACACACACACACATACATATGCAATAAATTAATCTGGGAGACATATAAAATTTAAATCCTTTGGATGAAGTCAAAGTCGTTGTTATTTAACTGTTTCAGTTACCACAAGTCATAGCATAAAACTCAATCCGGATATATTTTAAATCTAATATTTCTAGTCACTGTCAGAATATTTTCTTGAACGGCCAATCAGAACTTTGTGTTATCTTCCATTTTGGATTTTTGTTTCTCATCTCTACTTTTGGATTAAGTGTAGAATATACAGTGTCACTATTTCTATCTGATTAGTAAGTAAGTAGTTTTATTTAAAATGATACATATCTATAACAATAAATACATAATTACGGATACATCAACAAGCGTATTATTTGTGGTATTGTACAAAGGGCAATAAAGACCTGTGTCTAACAATCGTTATTTGTCTAATATTTGTAGTAATCGCATAAATAAGGTTGTACACCACTTGAAACGTTAGCAAATTCCTGTTAAATCGAGTTGAATTGTTGAAGTCGGGCACTGGTCACATCTGGGACATATGGTCGAGGGGCACTTGCCAAGAGAAACAAACTGCACAAACACGGGCAACATCAGAATGCACTTTCTGCTTAATGGCAGTAATGATAGTAGTGTTAGTAATATTTGTTCAGGGATGTATAACATTGGAAAATAATCACGTTACAGAATATAATTTATAGGTTTCTTAGTGAATTTGTTCTGGAGAATGTCGTCGTCTGAATTCTTACTAGCTTCTGATTACTGGGAGTATAATAAAACGTACTAATAAAGATATGTGTAGAGGGATTACGATATGACTGAAGAGATAATGCTGTTTTGGAACATGTTAAGTAGATCTTTTATTCTCCATGAACCAATTTATTCTGCCTGATTAATGGTCTACGGTATTGGATGTAAAAGGTATTTTACTGGATCGGTTCTTTATAATAATAGTAATAATAAGTGACATTTATATAGCGCCCTATTCAGCAAAATAGCTGCTCTAAGGCGCTTTACAATATTGTTATCCCTGACTCAGACCTGTTTCCACCCAGCATACATCTCAACTCCCAAGGGAGCATACAATGCATGCTGCCATTATAGGCACAAAGCATTACTCAGACACACTACCATCACATCCTGTCCTATACTCATTTTTTTATGGATGAGTGAACCAGTCGCCATATGACGGCATTGCAACTCACGGAGCCTCAAACCAGCGACCATTTGGTTACGAGTCCTATGCTCTAACTAACTGTGCTATCATGAATCGATGTGTGTGTGTGGTTTTTTGTATGATAATTTATAATGTTGTAAGTTTAAAATTTTACAGATCTCCTGAGCCATTTCACGATGACTTTTGTAGCGAGCTCATTCTGTGGAAGGTTGATCCCGTAGGATGGCTGTCGAAGTCTGGCGGAGTAACCGAACTGGCGAGGATAAACTGTCCACACGTATCGGCATTTACTAGCGTATCATGGCTACCTACATTATTACCATGGTGAATGTCTTAACTGAACATATGATATTTAAGGAAAGCGGAAATAACATTTCTCAGAGAAAGCAACCATTCACAATTATTAATATTTGGTTGTTGTATTGTCTTGTTTCATTCTGACCAAGAATTGTGGTGTGTAATTTTAGCTTAAATCTTTCTCATTACTCAGCTCAACTTTAGGGACCTTAAGCAACTCGCCAAGTGCACTGTTTGTAGCGTCTGACGGCATAAGTTTGAGGGTCTATCAGGCTGTCCTAGACGCCAGAGCACTTCTAGCGGAGATAACTGGTCAGCGCAGGAAACAGGTAGTACATCTGACTAAAGGCTGGTTTATATCAATACGGGATAATAGTTATGTTTGGTGCACAGAAATGTTCAGTCTTGTTATAAGAACAAATTACAACACAGGTTGTGTCAGGTTATTTATGTGTGGTGAGACATGCATTAATTATTATTTATAAACCTATCATCACCCAGTAGCAACTACATGGATCCTTAAGGAAGGATTTCAGATAATGTGTTATTTAGTCTTTATTCTTGGATCCATGTTCCTATGGTATAACATGATCTCAGTGCATAAAAATTACTGTTAGGTATTAAATCTTAGATCATTGTAATAGTCTCATTGTGAATAAACTAGAATATTCATTGTGAAAAGTTAAATTAAAAAGATGAGCCTTTTAAAAAAATAGTTTTATGTTGAAAGCTGGTTGTGCTGAGTTGCACGATGACACCTGACAGAACATGTCTCATGTATGATGACGACGACGATGATGTGCAGTGATGTTCCATGATGTTCTATTTCAGAGGATCAATTTATCATGTTCAAACAGTAGCACCAGCTCTGGCTTGATGTTGAACACTCCAAGCTCACCAACTCCCACCAGGGAATCGTTCAACGTTGTCAGTCTCCAGTCGTCATCAAGGCCCGGTGCCATTATAGAACTCGATGCCATCAATGATGCCAAACAGGTAAACACGACATGCAGATATAGCATCCGATTAATTAATGGGATTTTGCTGTTTCTTGTGAGAAAAGCATAAGTGGAGTGGCTAACCTTCTGTTCGTACAAACTATGTATATTTTGTAATTTGATGACTTAAATATCTGATAAGATACTTGTCCAGTTATGTCATCAAACATGGGTTTGCTGACATTCAGGGTGATACTACTGGAATAATGACAAATAGTATGACTTTTTAGCTTAAAACACCTCAGAAGAACTTTGTTGAATGAGGCGCTATATAAATCACATTATTATACGTAGCCAAAAAATATGGTCATGTGATTTGAATTCCTTGAAAACTATGCCGGCTACAAATAAAATAGCACATTTCAAGATCTACAAATACCAGTAGTAGTGATGACAGTAGTGCAAGTATTAGTACTAGTACTACTACTAAATAACTCAGTAACAAGGAAGGTATTTCTTTTCTTCCAGGACTGGCAGCATATCCAGTTAATCCATGTGTTCCAGGAACAGCTAATATGTGGATCCAGATTACAGACTTCGTCTGAAAATAAGGAACAAATGGCCGACATACAGAACAGCAAAATATTTGAGGAGTGTTTCTTCCTGGTTGTTTTGGAGAGACTTCTAGGTGGCAGCAGCATACTGCACATGTGGAAACTAGTTATATCATCAAATGGTAAATTGAAAATATGTTATGATGATGATGATGATGATGATGATGATGAAATAGTAATTTTAGTAGTAGTAGTAATAGTGGAAACTAAATATATCATCTAATGGTAAACTGAAAATGTCTGATGAGAATGATGAAGGTGATGATGATGATAATGAAATAATAATAGTAGTAGTAGTATTATTATTACTTGTGTTAGTAATAAAACTAATAATATGACCACTGGTTTTGAAAGATCACTAACATGTTTTTTCCATCGATGCCTATTATAAAAGCCGGAAACTATTGTAGGTCCTGGCCATTAAGCTGAGACTTTGCATCAACATTTTGACCCTTATTTTTGGGGGGGGGGTCGGTTTAATGGCCAGTGCTATTTCACTGTCAAGAAATCTAGTCAGCGGGAGAAAATGTGTTAGCAGCAGTCTAGACAGATTCTAGTCTAGATCAGTATATGCAAACAGACAGCAATCGTCATTTTGATTTAAACTCATGCAGTCAAGGAGTGAAAATAGAAGTGAAACAAGCTGATGATAATTATACGTGGCTTTATATTCAGTATTTATATGTAGAATTATCTGTTTTTTGTAATTATGGATAAATGCTGTTGGACTCAGTAGCACATTTCACGACTTTCAATTTGAAAGCAGCATTGGTAACAAGACAACTCATACCCAAACATCCCGTACCCAAGAGTGTCGTATCTCATTCGTTTGGCGGCATAGATATTAGGGTGCCCCCATGTACATATTTTGTCTGGGCATATTTATACTAATAACGGGATAATTACTGATTAATTCATTTATTTTCAATAGAGATTTAATTACTAACTGACTGCATATACCGGTAATTTATATTGTCTCGGTTATTGCTGCATTAGTGACCAAAATGTACCATTGAAGGCTCAGTAGTAATTGACAATATGTCTAATTATGTCTAAGTCATTGACTTCATATGCCGTTCATTGAATGTTTAATGACGCCATTAATTTAAGTTTGAAGTCCTACATATGTGCTAACAGTTTGTGTAAACGATCGTTATAATTTGCCTTGATCTGTTGACAGTATACAAAACACATTGGTTTGAATAATGAATTATGAAAACAAAACTATTTCCTGCATTCAAAACATCACCTGGAAATACTACAGGGAAAAGTTCAGATTTTTAGGTCAGCTTAATGGACCATAAATCGTGATATCATAGGCTTAAAAATGACCTCGGCTTAATGGCCAGGACCTACCATAGTTTAAAATACCACCCGTGTTATCTGGATAACACGCATTCAATTAGTTGACATTGAATCATCGTTGGAAGATCAGCTTTCCTGTTACATTTGTTATAATTGATTTCCAGAAAAGGATTCAGGACCTTTATATACGGCTGATGTCGACTTCTACCAAGATTCTGATGGTGAAACCCCGATGTCTAGTCGTGGCAACACACCAGAGCCACCTGGTGAGAGCCAGAACACTCAGAGTTGTTCACACATCTCTATACATAGTCAAAAGGTAAGAGTTAAAGGACTGCTGATTTAGTTTTAAAGAAGGTTTATTGTGTAATTTCTGACAGTATATACAATGTTCAGACATCTCATAAGTTAATTTAAAATTGTTTGTAAAATATTCGGTTGAATCTAATAATAATAATGATAATAATAATAATAATAATAACAATATTTTATATAGCACCTTATTCAAGTTGGGTTGCTCTAAGGCACATATAAAATGAACATAGTCAGGCTTGTTAGTAGTATATTTTGCCACAGATCTTCAACACCAAGGTTCAGATTCTAGGCTAACTTTGTCTAAAGGATAGTTCATCTTTAACCTAACCTCATTACCTCCTCTTGGCTCATTTAACATACCTTATGCATAAAAGTGTTTCTGAACAAGAACATGATTATATTTATATTAATTGGAAGGAGACATGTTTACAATTTCTTTATGACAAGTTGATGTGTTGTCCATATTTTCAATAATCACATGGTCAAATTAATTGATTACAATTATGATTACTTGACAATTTAATGATTTTGATTACATGAATAATTATTATAATTGGTTATATGACATTGCAGAGGAATCATGATTACAATCGTGATTATGCTGTATATCACCCAAATTTAGTGCGATATGTCATTGTAACTCACTCAGATACATTGTCCTGATTTCAAAATTAAATAAAAGTAATGGATATTTCAGAATTTATATTTTTTAAATCAAAGTAATTTATGTTAGCAGTTATAAGCCATGATCTTCTAAATGATGTCAGTCAATCATTAACTTCAGATTTATCCTGGCTAAACTAAACTAGTTATCAGAGATAAGCTACACGTTTGCTGTGATTTCTTTTGCATTATATTGACAAGTAAATTACGCAATCGCCCTACACACATACAATACATTATCCAGGGTTCCCACTCATCCTGGAAAACCTGGAAAATAACAATTTGACAAAATCAGGAAATGTCCTGGAACTGACTATCATTACTTTTGTCATTTCTACATTTGTAATGTGTTTAACTTTCACGAGAACAGGGAAGGTAGTTTTCAATTAAATTCAAATAATTTCTCCTATGCAGGTTTGTACGCAGACTCTTGACCTCGCTGATGGAGTGTCTGTGATCTGGGCAACGGTGACTGCAGGTCACTTAAGTTCGTCTTCCATCTATCCAGCGTGTTGTGCCCCGTATCTGATTTCTACGGCGTGTAGCGATGGACGAGTGCGCTTTTGGACGTGTAAAATGGTGATGTCGTCCGATGGCACCCGCGACACCGAAAAGTATGTTTGGTCTGAGTGGGAAGTGATGGTTGGGAAAACCAAGCACAGCTCTGTCCGAATACCTGGTAAGTGACTGATCAGTCTCAATTCTGTATCAATCCAAATCTGTTTCTTTTGGGGACATAATAAACAGCCAATGGCAATCCTCACCAAGTTTAGGCTCATTCCTTCGATATTGCATCTCTTTAAATGGTGTGGAGAATGGTAGTTCTAGCAGCTTTTCACAGAATAATACTTTACAATGCAGACAGATGCACCGATGTTGCTTAAACACACACATGCTGTGATTCAGTGATTAGTGGCAGATTCAGCATCTCAACTGGCATTGGTGCATTTAAGTATAAAATCTTGAAGCAATTAGCACACAGATAAATCTAATGATTATCCTTTAGCAATGTTTCTTACATCTCAGTCCCGAACTGTGAAAACAGAGTTAATTCTTTATCATATATTACAACTAGTAGATGGTTATATACCGTTGTTTGTCCATCTTTTCATGGAATTAATGGAAGATTCTCTGTTGTGAATTCTGTCAATTACAAAATGTGTTATTTCTAAAACTGTGTTTTGTTGCACTATTCTGATGGAGTAGTACTATATATCTACATTTCCTGGCAGTATTTTAAAAGTCCATTTATTTTCATATAGGTAAGCCATTAACGATATCCTGTGCCTACAGTGGACGAGTAGCTGTGGCCTACAGACAAGGAGCCATCAAGAACAAAGAGGATGACCCGAACAAGAAATACGTCAACCTCTGTGTGTCCATCTACGAGTGTGAATCGACAGGTAAATGTTTGTGAATCAGAGAGTTGGGTTGAGTCGTCTGGTCTCGGGGCTGGTCATAACTGGATCATGTCACTGAGGGATGGATACCTTGGGAAACATCCATCGGATGCAGACGTGAGATTTATTTTCAAATCCATCACCTAGGGGTTTGCAGCACAATGCTCCGTACACTGCTTGGTTGGAGCACCTCTTTCGTAAATCTGAGAAATACTGTGGATGTTGGGTTGTTTGGACGTTAGGATAAAATACCGATGTCCTTTCAGTTTATCCATATCTGGAGATGGCCTTCTGGGATCAATTAAATTATTCCTCAATGTCGGTTAGTTTGATCAGTTTCAGAGAATTTTCATAGCGCAATTCCTACTAAACTTAAAGGATATTTAGAGAACATTTTTGGGTTTCTCAAAAATGTCAGGAAACTTTTAGTTAAATTAAATAGTGTCAAGAATTCCATCTGAAAAATGGTACAATTTGAATTATGTCTTCTGTGTGATAAATATGAAATATATCGTACAGTTTTGTTGAGAAATAAAATTTGTCTCAGTCAGGTAAGGTTTTTTTCTATTTTGAATGATAATAATATTATTTTAAGAAAATGTTATATAATGTAGTTAAAATGATTAGTAAATATTGGATCAAGATCAGTGAAAGCTTCCACTTGCTTTCATTTTCAGATTTCTCCTGAAAATATTGAATGGGTTTTTATTTTGACCGACTTGACTGACTTAATATCATCTGTGACTTGTATTCCAAGGCTTTTCATTATTTTTTTTTATTTTTTGTGTCACACCGTTTTAACACTTGGGAACTTCAGTTTTTGAACACAAGCAATAATAAAGGATAATTATTATCTATCTTGATTTGATGTATAGATCACATGACACAATCATTGATAGTGGCCAAAATGGCAGTTATTTTAAGTGGCTTAGCTACCTCAAATGAGGGAGATGCAAATTATCTGTTATTTACTGCTTCACCACAGGGACTTAATTCTAAACGAATTTACAATTATCGGTGGAGAAAACTTTGCCAGTTGCCTGGTTGGATTAAAAACTCCCCTTACTATATAGTGTGCCACAGCTGCGATTCGAATCTCTGACCTCCAGCACAGCATGACCATGAGTAAGAAAGTCCCACGCTCTTACCCACTAGGGCATAGGGGTGGTTATTGAGTGCCTGTCACATTATTGCCTAACGTCATACTGGATTAGTCATAATGGACTTTGATTGAATGCACAAATACGAAAACTGTTATACGATACAACAGAAAGTTGGAAGATTGGTAGTTTAATAGCACAAATATTCGTAATCATTAGTTATCATAATCTAAGGATTTCTGTGAAATTGTGAAAACGAAGTAACAAACAATTTATAAACGTGACTTTGAAGTAATTTTTCTAACTAATGTATTATTATGTCATGTTACCTGTTTTAGTTTATGCCTCGGAGTGAAATTTGACCGCTGTCAATGACCATTAAAAACAAATGTATTAAAATGACACATTAGCAGAATTATTATTGATTTCCGTGTGTGTGTGTGTGTGTGTGTGTGTGTAAGTAATTAAGTGTGTGTGGGGCCATTCTAGTCATCGAAGCCATTCTTATCTAGTGACAGCAATAGAATCTGTAGCAGTAATCACTATTTTACATTAAGATGACCACGGAAAAGTTTGAGAATGCATGCCTCATGTTCAGATATTATTTATTCGTGGATAAAAACTGTAAATATTAATGTGCAGCCTATAGACAGATATTGTTGAGATTTCAGTGAATATGTTATTTTTATTATTATTAGTAGTAGTAGTAGTAGTACAGTAGTAGTAATAGTAGCTGAAATAACAGTAGCAGTAGTAGTAATAATAATAGTAGTGATAGTAGTAGTAGTAGTAGTAGTAGTAGTAGTAGCAGTAGTGACTGCCATCTGAGAAGATTGCTGGGATTCAGTTTAAAGGAAAAAGCAATTCCCAACAAATTAAAATGACAAATTAATGAAGTGATCACACATTTCCAGCTTGACAGTTAGCCATAAGTCACTCTTTTATAGTGGTGTCACTATGAATATGTATGAGAATATAAAACTGTTTAACTAGTAAAAAGATCAAATACAGACAGGTGTGCCTAAGAATATTTTGTGTATCTGTATAATCAGGTAATATGTATATTACTCAAAATGTTCAGGTAATAAGTCTATTGCTAACTGAGATTTAATACAGATTACCTGAAAATTTTAGGTAATATACACATCATGAACCGTGATAGTGCAGTTAGTTATAGCGTAGGACTCTTAGCCGAACGGTTGCGGGTTCAAGGCTCCATGAGCTGCAATGCCATCATTTGGCTACTGGTTCACTCATCCATTGAAAAAATGAGTACCTGACAAGGATGCGATGGCTATGTGTTTGAGTAATGCTTTGCATCTATAATGGCAGCATGCATTGTATACTCCCTTGGGAGTTTAGATATGTGCTGGGTGGAAACAGGTCTGAGTCAGGGATAATAATATTGTAAATAATATTGTAAAGCATCTTAGAGCAGCTTCTAGCTGAATAGGGCGCTATATAAATATCACATATTATTATTATTACCTGATTATACAGATTAATCATATATATATATATATATATATATATATATATATATATATATATATATCATATTACAACTATTATTATTATTATTATTATTGTTATTATTTTTTATTGTTATAATTATTACTACAGATTTAGGCATTTGGTTGAGAAATGGTGTTGTTGGTTTATTTCTAGGTGGCTCTGAGTGGGTGTTAGAGGATACCATTGAGTTGAAAAATATTACGGTACCAGATCCAAAGATTGAGATTGATCTCGCACGCATCTATGACGATCATGGCAGTGGTTGCCACGACAACGATGAGAATGGAGGGTATCAGCACACCAGCTCCCAGGTGATCCTCTCACCCACCCACATGACACCAGCCATCGTCAAGACCGTAAACATTCCTAGCATCACAACAGTGAAGTCAGTGAAGAGTCTGATGAGTCAGAAGACATCCAGATCAGACGTGTTGAAGCCACGTCACCTCGTACAACTTGACTGGGTGTCCATGGAGGATGGCTCGCACATTCTGACGGTTGGTGTCGGATCAAAGATACTGCTGTACGCTGCTGTGTCGAGTGAGATATTGCATGCTACCGTTAAAGGGACCCACAACACGAAAAACTCAAATCCCCCCCACAGTATTCTGCAGAAGAGCAAGTCAATGACTGTGCAGAATTTTGTTGATGAAATACGCTGGATGAGGATAAGAAGCATGGATCTCCAGTCTGCAGACGGCCTCCCTCCACTCCCAGTACATATATCGTGGGTTAGGGATGGCATCCTCGTGGTCAGCATGGATAATGAGATGCACGTCTACACTCAGTGGCGTGGCCCGGGTGAGGAAAGCGAATCGGGACACGAGGAGCCCGACATGGACCAGCTTGACTGCCGGGTGCTGACAGAGCAAAGTCTGCAGAAAGTTTCATCGTCGTCTAGCTTGAACTTGTCCGTGAGCAAGTCGTTCAAAATCTCGCAGTCGATGTCGAACATCAAGCTGGACGCATCCATATCCAATCTTTCCCTGCTCGTCGGCAAGAACCACAAGGAGCGAGAAAGGAAACGTGATGTCAGTACAGCCAGTGCCACAGCCAACAGGGCTGTGCTTCAGCAAAGTGACAGCATGGTCGCTGCATTCCTGTTGACTCAAGACTATGGCCTGTTTGAGGCGGCTCGTCTGGCCAACCCAGTCCTGCCTCAGTATCATCCAAGACAACTGATTGAGCTACTTAATTTTGGCAAAATACGCCGAGTGAAGGCAATTCTTGCTCATCTCGTTCACTGTATAGCCGGAGGTGGCTGCCCTCATAAGGAAGATGAAAATCAGCAGAGACAGCGTGCCCTCACACGTGGCATGACCATGACGGTGCCAAGTGGCACTGATGGCGTCACCATACCTGAAGAATCATCGCCAGATTACATAGAGATAACCTCCATACCACCGCTGCCACTTTATGCCCTGATTGCCGCGGACAAAGACTTGTCCTTCACCGGTGTCGATCCAGGAAAGGCGACCACTGATCCTGATGTAGATGATCAAAATTATGATGACCTGTTTGATTATGGTGAATCCGGAGATAACGACGAAGGCGATCCGTTTGATGGTGACGAGTTCGGAAGTCCGAGTCCCAAGTCTGGAGAGAGAAGACGTAGCATGAGCCAACATCTGCACAGCAAGTATGCCTTTGGTCCAGTTCAGTCGCGCTTGCTGGCCGGCCATCTGACGCACACACATCTTCCTGGATTGTCCAGTCTGGATCAGATGTACCTGCTGGCACTGGCAGACACAATGGCTAATACCAAGTTAGACTTCTCGGATAAAAATGCTCCCGATGTGAGCCACAAAACGGGTAATGTCATAATATTTTGTTTATTATATTAAAGAATGGACTAATGGAACGTAGCATCATGTGCTTTTTATATAACTTCTGTTGGATCATGCTACGTTATTGGTCCATGGTGTAGTGCTGTATTGTGTATTGAGATGAGCCTGGAATGTATCTGATCCAGTAAGTGAATCATATCAGCCTAGCTTTATACCTGACCACACCGGAATTTGGTGGAAACTGCTATATCTTTTGGACTGAATATTTAAAAAAAAAACATTTATCAACATGAACATTCAGTGTCAGTGTCCAAAAGCAGACCACTGGATTAAGGCCACCATGCTCTACTCCCCAGTTCAATTGTTTTACAAACCTTCCTCTCATTTTAATCTCATCCACACTGTCATCATTTGCCTGCAGTTATTCTTGGCTAGATGTCCTCTAACTGCTTCTGGAAGACCCATCAACTGTTCTGCTTACTGCTTTATTGTTCCATAATTTGTGAGATTCACTTTTTGCAAATCTATGGATATTTGCCATATATAAAAAAATCTGTACAATCTGATAAACCTCTTTAATGGGATTTTAGCAATTTGTTCATCGTGAATTTGTTTTCTTAAAGGTAGGTACTTTCAATATAATGCATACAAAATAATCTTCTAATGTTAAACAAATCTGATCCTTATGGCACAATATTATGATTTAGCTAAATGGCAATTGGCATTATCTTGACCCCAAACATCACATTGTAATGCGATTTTGCTAATTTGTAATGTCACATTCCAGGCTCTGATCACGGCCTCAGCCAGCCGGTCTCTACAGAAACGATAGACGACTGCGGACTGAGGTATATGCTAGCGGCCCGTCATCACATCTATTTGTTGAACACGCTGGCTCTTCGGCAGAGGATCACTCTACAGATGGAAGGCCTCCAACCGGCTCACTACATCTGGGCATTCCATTCTGAGGCTACCGAGGTAAATATCTTAGCTGGTGTCTGATTGGCCAACAGATCTTGATATTTCCATTAGAGTTGTTATAGAAATGAAATGATTGTCGTCTTTACACAGGGTTCCCATGTGTCCTGAAAAACCTGGATATAACAAATTAATTTTCCAGGTCCTGAAAATGTCCTGGAATTTTACAAAAATCAGAAAATGTCCAGGAAATGTCCTGGAAAAAATATTGCCTTTGAAAAACAACTCACTTAGAACAAAAAAGCCGATGAATAAATATTATAACTTAGAAAAATGCTTCAATTGTAGAAGAAAACAATGTAAGATATGTGTGTAACATGTGCGAAATGTTGACACCAAGTGGCAAGAACTAATGTGGCATATGATTTCACATCTAATAACGTATCTTCAGGAGTTGCTGAATTTACTGCCCAACATGCAGAAGGGTGAACCGACATGGGCTGAGATGAAGCAGTTTGGTTGCGGCTGGTGGCTGAAAAATGTTACGCTACTCAGGAAATGTACGGAAAAGGTAACACATGAATATGAAATAATAAGGGTTGTATAAGGCTTGTAGACTACATGTCACCTTTAGTTCCTGGTGTCATAATTATTGTTAATTCAGCAACTTCTTAGGCTTGCTAAAGAGTAGAAATAAAGCATAAAGCAAACTATTAATTCATTTCTTATTATTGCATGTTATATTGCACCTGATGGTATATTATTTTAAAGTTTATACCGTTATTGTAAACTGGTATACAACATAAATAGGTGTAAGTTGTCTGTTTGTATACTGCTAGTCACCATGCTAACGCATTTAAGTCCAAAAGAGAGATCAGTTAGATATGGGCCTGATTGTTCTGTATTGTTCTAAATACAATCTCAACATTCACAGCTTCAGATTAGAACATGTCTCACTATTAATTTTATTATTATTCTTGTAATTATGTCATATTAAGATTAATTGTTATTCTGATTACACTTAGTACTTTTTTTAATCCGTGGTATTACTTAATATTGTATTTTGTTTGTAAAGTGCTATAGACTATTATTAAGATGCATAGTTACAGTACTCTTATATTTGACAAAATTGAAAATAATAATAACTATTATAAAAATATTTCCTGTATATATTCCATCCTAGCTGGCCAAAGCAGCATTCAAGGTGCGTAAAGATCCCCTGGATGCTGCCCTGTTTTATTTAGCCATGAAAAAGAAGACACTAGTCTGGGGATTGTTTCGGTAAGTGTCTTTTTGATGCCCTCTAACATTATTTGTAGCTCTGACTTACAGGTATAGGCATTGAAACCAGTATTAGTAATCAAATGTTGGTTCTGTTGAAATCCCTAAAAGATAATATAATTGTACTGTACTGTTTTAAATTTATAGAAATTTCTTGTCACAAACTTTTATGTGAGGATTGAATGAGTTATTCAGTCAGTGAGTGAATGAGTTAGTGAGTTAGTTAGTTAATCAATCAATCAGTTGGTCAGTGATGATTGATTGATTGAGTGAGTGTTTTGTTTGGCCTTGCTCTATTCACACCCAGTATATGTGGCTGAGGGGTGACTTCCAAGTGAAACTTCCGAGTACACATTTGAAAGTAAAGGCAAATTAAATTATTTCATAAAAAACCAAGTACAGAGACAAAGTATTTCAGGAACATCAAAACCTACATTTTTGGCTCATAATGTGGGGGGGTCAATGTAACTGAAGTGCAATAGATAGATATGGTCAATCTGTTATTGTGCCTAATTTTTGCGTAATGGATATTTTATATCAGGGAAAGAAAGTTAGAATGAACTAAACATTTGATCTTTTTTTGGTTAGACTGAAGTAACAATTTAATGAACTAGGTAAAATTATTTGGTATGTGAGAATACTTCAACGATCAAATATATATCAGAGTTCCTTACAGTTAGAACTTAACAAATACAATGCTGTTTTTAAACTTAGGCACCCGAGTTCTTAGGTACTTTAGCCCATCCATGGTCACATTGTGTATAATTTGATCAACAGGTGTCACTGTCTACTTTTACAGATCAGTCGATGACACAAAGATGATGACATTTTTCAAGAACAATTTCACTGAAGATCGTTGGCGTAGAGCGGCCCTAAAGAATGCTTATGCCCTGTTGGGACGTCAGCGCTTTCAGCATGCTGCTGCCTTCTTCCTGCTTGGAGGCGCTGTCAGAGATGCAATAGAGGTACCAGAATTCAATCATGCCACATGCCCACATCATACACTCCATATATTCGCAACATATATACTTGTACTGTATGGCATCTTTCTGTCAGTTCACTGCTTAGAATTGGCATATTCTGTCTTCCTACACATCATAAAATGAAGCTAAAAGCAGTTGACGTATAATGACCTTTTTGTGCCAATGTGGTCGTTAAAAACTCCTCACACACACACTCAGTCACTCACTCACCAATCCACCTCATACAATATACCCACACTTTTATAGCCATACTTTACACTCCCATGCCATATTCCCAAACTGTATACATTTAATCGGTGACCAGGTTATGGACGTGTTTGTTTGAGGACAACCTTATCTATGCTAGCTGCATTTTTTATATCACACCATCAAATCTTAGCTGTCTTATAAGTAAGTATATCTATTCTGAGATACCATTAGCTGTGCCGAATAGGCCATATCCAGGGGAACTCTACCCGAAATTTAAACAATGACAACTAAGATACCAGTTTCTCCAGATACCAGTTTGTAACCCTGAACTTAAGCCTGGGTGGGAATGGCTGGTGTCGGAAATTTAGCTTTTTCAAATCAGCCTCAGCTGAGCAGCCTCAGTTTTATTTTTGATGTGAACCCTGATGCATACCCATAGTTATATATGTTATACACTGTATCATAGCTTATAATAATTTGGTAAATCATTTATGTTTTCATTCTGTCACAGCGCTGTCTATTCCAAAATGCCATTCTTGGTTGCCCGGCCAGTAATATATAATATGTTACTTTTTAATAATAATATATATAATAATAATGCATGTTTATATAGCGCCACATAATTGTAATTTATGTGCCCCTTGGTGATAAAAGTCAACTAGCAAGATTACATTTGCGCTGATAAAAACCTAATATGGATATAATGAAAAATCTGTTGAAAATTTGGTATACAGTTCATTAATCATTAGTTTGAATTATTCATTATTGTAGAATTAAATAAATTTATAATAATAATAATAATAATAATAATAATACGTAACATTTATATAGTGCCTTATCCAGCTAAATAGCTGTTCTGAGGTGCTGTACAATATTATTATCCCTGTTTCCACCCAGTACACATCTCAACTCCCAAGGGAGCATACAATGCATGCTGCCATTAAAGGCACAAAGTATTACTCAAACACATAGCCATCACGTCCTGCCAACACGATGGCATTTGCAGCCCGCAACCCTTCAGCTACGAGTCCTATGCTTTAACTAACTGCTAATTTGGCTTCGTTACTGACATATCTGTTCTAGCTAGACTTTGTAACACAAATAAATTATTTATTTACTTATTCATCGTGGATATTATTGTCTGGATTTTTCTTCAGGTTTGCTTGAAGCAGATGGATGACCTACAGCTGGCAATCATATTGGCCCGACTCTATGAAAGCGAACTCGACGATTCGATGCCTGTCAATCTGAAGCGCATCCTGTATGAGGACTGTCTCGGCTGTGACAAGAGCGGTCAGGATTACGACTCGACTAAGGCCCATCCTGACCCATTCATACGTAGCATGGCCTACTGGCTGGTGAAGGATTACTCGGCGGCACTGGGCACACTGCTGGAGACAAACGTCGGCTCCTCACGACAAGAGGAGAGTTCTGACAAGGAGATGGAGTCATACTCAGCCAATCCGAGCGTTTTTAACTTCTACAACTACCTGCGCACTCACCCGCTATTGGTCCGTCAGCACCTGGCCAAGTCAGCAGCTGATAAGGGCAGGTCCTTGTTCCTTTCAGGCTTCTCTAAGATGAATGTGCCAAAAGCTGGTGACATGAGTATCACATACGTTGATCAGATTACTCCGATAGAACGTCGTCTGTACTTCACCACAGCTCATGCTCATTTCAAGAGTGGATGTCCCGCCTTAGCCCTCGAGGTGTTGTCAAAAGTACCAGATGTCATTGACACAGAGAATGACATTACGCAAAGTCACAGCGTTGAAAGCGTAACACCGAAATCTCCAAAGGACTCTGGTACACTGGACTTGAACACGTCACACACGCAAATGGCGAACAACGTCGATTGGAGCAGACCTGTTTCAAATAATGTACAGAATGAAACAGCTGATAGTTTTGATTGGTCAAAGCCACTGGCCACCCAGAAGGCTGATGAATTTGATTGGAGCAAGCCCATCAGCACTGACCCGATTAATTTGACCAATGAGCTAGATTGGTCAGAGCCAGTCTCATCGCTGACAAAAGAAAATGCTAATAATATGATGTCAGACAATGAAGCAGGGTCAGGCAAGGAACAGTTGCAGCAAGGTGATTCTAATAGCAGTGAGACGCCAAAGCTACACGGTGACATTATGGCACACCAGTTAAAGTTCATAGCGTGTTTGAAGATCATGATGGAAGAGTTGTCGACATTGGCAACTGGGTTTGAGGTCGATGGCGGACAGCTACGTTACCAGTTGTACATCTGGCTGGAGAAGGAGGTTGAAGTGCTCAAACAGATCAGCAACTATGGCAGCAACATACGTGATGTCGCCGAACCAGCGTCATCATCATCATCAGTGGCTCCACCTAGTATGTTATCTGCATATTATTTTTCTTTGTGATCTTCTATACACATGTGTTTATCTTTGGTGCTTGTAAGTCACGAAATTATATCAGGAGCTGATGTTTTCAGTATGTTGTGATATGTTTGTTACAGAATCCGATTCAGCCGGGCAGGATCAGACCACAGGGGTCTCTACAAATGGCACCAGCTCAAAGCCAACACTACACGAAATCATCCTTGCTGAAAAATTAGATTTTGAGGCCAAGCTACATCGGATGGCGAAGCGCAAGAAGTGGCTGAAACAGAACCAACAGCTGCTCCGTACACTGCTCAGCTATAGCGTCTTACACGGGTCAAGTGGGGGTGGACTGGCCTCAGTCAGAATGGAACTGATGTTGTTGTTACAGGAGTTACAACAGGAGAAGACGCAGCAGCAGCTACTGTCGCCGTTGCCATTTCCCACCACTCTACCTCTGGTCTCGGCTAGCATAGCCAGTGGTAAAACTGTGATCGCTGATCCAATCAGACATCTACAGAACTTTGTACAGGTGTGTGTGTGTGTGTGTGTGTGTGTGTGTGTGTGTTTATAGGCAGCTGGTTTATATTATTTCTGTTCTATCATTGATGCATGATAAATATCAAGTCTGTGTTCGTTTAGCAGTCCCCTCACATATCTGCTCTTGTAATCTGATAATAGATTTTCTGTTTGACCTGATGATGATGATGATGATGATGATGATGATTAACATCATCATCAACAACAACACCATTGGAGTGATCTTTTGGCACAGTGATTACAGTGCTGTGTTGCAAAGCTCCAGGTTATTGGTTCAAATATGACTCATAGCTGTGCCTGTGAGATTAGCATGACACCCTTTGGTCATACATCCTAGTTATGACCAATGCCATGGCTAAACAATTAATTTCAATTCAACTCATCGTCATCATCATATAGTGTCAGTTTTAAGTTAACTTGCTGTAAGTGATTCAGTGCTAATTACGAAAAGAAAGGTCTTCTTGTTTGCATGACAGAACATGATGTTTTTGTCCTTTAAATGGGAATCCACCAGATTTTTGGAACCAGTCCACTAACACTACCAGGATTTGACTTTGAACAATCTTTGAGATTTCAGTTGAAACACATATGGGAGCAGAAGGAATTATTGTGCATAAGCTGTTATGAATGAACAAATTTGATAATAACAAGAATATTTATTTAATCCAAGATAAACGTGATCTATCGGTTATACAGATTTGTGTGATACCCACAGATTAGCAGAGAATAGGCAGATTCGTAAAAAGTTTGTTCAGATCTATAGGAAATACATGGATGAAGTCTGTTAATAAACAAAAGTAACAATTTGTCTTATGTGAATAATCTGAGAACAGCTTGTGGATTGAGTTGTTTATAAATGTATTATTATTATTTATTACTAAACTGCTACTGATTTTGTCTTTACATATGCAGGATGTCCTACATACTGTTGTTGATATGCAGAAGGCACCTGCAGCTGGTTATAAACTAAACTGTGTGTTCGCATTACGTAACTTGAGTGCTGCTTTGTCTGCCTGTATCTACCAGTGTTTATGCGACAGTGACAGTTTTGTCGTGCAGCTCTCTGATCACACTGACGTGGGCATGGAAGGATTTACAAGGTCAGTGAAGGATCTTCTATCCTAGTCAGCGACTATGTTTTGATAGTCAATGTATGTATTGTTTTTTATGTTTGTTATAGTCTTGGGCTGATACAGAAACAAAGCATGACATTTTTATGAGAAGGGCAGAATCCTCGGAGTGATAGAAATTCATAAACGTTTGTTGCGCTTTTCATTTGTACCCAGGCAAACATTTGGAAAGTGTTTCTGTAATCAGATGTTTCTTTGGCAGATCATGTTTCTACGTAAAATATAACATTTGGTAATTTGCTTCTCTTTTTATTGGTGTGTTTTAGTTTACATGTATAAGTTTAATAAAAAATCCTAGAATATAGTAGGGAGAAGGCTACTTATACAATGCAATGAATGCCTAAAGGGGAAAATAGTTGATGGAATTTATCAAAGCACAAACCCAACTTTCTTTGGCAATAATAGAAGAAATGAACACCAACAGCTGTCAACAGGCTGTTATATCCTAATTTATTGTGTTTGTTTATTTTATGACAGTACTAATGTGGTGTATACAGACAGCTATCTGATGGCTGGAGCACAACGGAAAAGAAATATCAGCAGTACTACAGATGAAGGGCCTAACTCGGCTCCTAATAAGTGGCCAGGTCAGTGTATAGCTCTCTCTCTCTCTCTATCTCTGGATGTGTGTGTGTGTGTGTGTGTGTGTGTGTTACTAGTGGGTGACTAATATGTAGAGACTGACAGATTATGTTTACAACATATGGATGGTTCATCAGGAATTAATAACAAAACAGCAATTTATTATGATTAAGATGTACCACATCTTTCTAATATCACCAAAATGGCAAAAGCCTTTTTTCTCTCAATAAATATAATCTTTTTTGTTCCAGGTGTGTCGTCACTGCGTTCCTTGTTAGCCAGAAATCATGACGATGATGCACCTAAACTGATGATACTGCTGTGCGAATCTCTCATCGCTGTCTATATGAGCCTGCTGATTCATGCCCTCACTATGTATGATGCCAATCTTCTTTACCGACTCATCAATCACCCATTTACCGAGAGTCTGTGGCCACTTCTCTTTGGTGGTGGACTAAAGAAAGTGGTTCCCGTCCTGCAGACCCAACCAGATGTACAGAGTCGTGAGTATCTGTTTTTAACTCGCATGCATTTTCTCCGATGACACACTTGGAAACTAACCAGAAGCACAACTTTTGTACGATATCAAACAGCATATTATCAAATGTCTTTAATGTAAAATGGAATTTGACCTGGTCTGTATCTATGATTTATTTTGGAAGTTGCAACCCATTTTTGTGTGTTATTGATAACCTTCATACTTATTTGTGATGTAAGTTTATGGCTTTAATATGTAACATTTATATAGTGCCCTATTCAGCTAGATAGCTGCTCTAAGGCGCTGTACAATATTATTATCCCTGACTCAGACCTATTTCCACCCAGCACATATCTAAACTCCCAAGGGAGCATTCAATGCATGCCGCCATTATAGGCGCAAAGCATTACTCAAACACATAGCCATTGCGTCCTGTCAGGTACTCATTTTTTATGGATGAGTGAACCAATCGCCACATTACGGCATTGCAGCTTACAGAACCTCAAACCCATAACCGTTCGTCTATGATTCCAACTCTCTAACTAACTGTGCTATCGCTGCTTTGATGTTCATTTTAAAGTGGCATAGTAATATGGAAATTATTGTGGGAAATACTTGTGTTAAAATATGAGATGGAGTTATGACAGGATTGGTGTCATTATGGTGCATCATTTGTGGAGCGCAAGAATACATCTCTTGTCATCCAGATTATTATTTCTCTCTACGAGAATATGTTCGTAGCATCCTAGCTAATTAACATCATTTCGTTTCGGGGGATTTCACGATATCAGATTTCTGCATAAGTCATTTGTTTAGCTGTTGTAGAATGAGCCAAATTAATATTCACTCACCAATCAACGTAAAGATATTATAAAAACCTTTTTATATGAAGCAAGGGAGGAATCTTTAACTAACCGTATAGAAAATTCTTCCTTTCTTGCTTGTCTGTCAAATCAAATTTATTTATCAATTTATTTATCAATTTGTCAGGTTTGAAAAACTGACAAAATGCAAATTGCTTTCTACCTACTAGAAATTGTAGCTGGGTGCAGGACCTTTTTATTTATGCAGCCAGATTTCATTAGAATTTCACACTGTCCATCCTGGATTAGAGCATAGTTCAGATTGAACTTTTGTTATGCTAGTCCATATGATGGTAAATGGTAGAACGTTTCTGTCCATCCATTAACGTGTCACTGTTTTTTACTGACAGAAATAGCCCAGACTCCAAAGGACGATGTTTCAAAACAACGTATGAAGCTACACATGAAGGTTCTGGGTCCAAGTGGCAGCTCACAGCATCTGAGAGAACACAAGTTGACGTATAAAGAGAAATTTCTACCACCCCAGTTGAGCATGATTAGCTACTTCATGGCTAAGGTAAGATTTGTAAATAATAAAGCTATCCTCTTGTTTAGTGCTACTGATGCTGAATCTTTAGTATGAAGCTAACCAGGTTTGGTTCCTATTCTGAAGCCCTGATGGCATAACCAGTACGTAATAAGAAAATTAAGATTGTTTGGCCTTGTTTCACTGGATGTATGTTTACTGTATGTATGAGCAAAATTTGTTGGCCAATCCCCAACAAAGAATTGAACCAATTTAAAATATTGTGTCACATTTTCAGAAAACCTTTGCCACAATTTACGAATACTAAATTTATAAAACTTGGCTAAAATGTAAACAAGCAAACGTTTATATTTATATGTCCATGCACTGATGTATATTCTGACTGACATTTGTAAAGCATGCAATAAATATAAGTTTCAGATTATTGTAACCTCACCTGACTTTCTGAGTTGTATAAGAACGGGGGCTTAAGTGATATGATGACTTATGGATAACACTTATCCACTGAGACAAGAATTCACTTCTTATTTGAGTCATATGCATAAAATGTGCCATAACAGTTGAGTTTACCTTCCTATGGACCAAATTAACATTTATTACTTATAAATTACCATAAACGGAACCTCCAAAATATGAAGATATAATGAACAGATAAGTAACATTTTATGAACACATAAGTAGCATTTAAATCATTCTTCCCTCTCTTTAATGATATGTGAAGGTTTATACAAAATTGAGAATTGAAAAACACTAAAATTATTATGTGAGAATCAATGTTACTGGTTTATTTATTTTTGTATGAGAATAGTAATAATATGTTAATGAAACCCTGATATAGTATAGTACAAGAAAAGAATGATTACATATTTACGTATCACAGTTATAGATAAACTGGAGAATGATAACAGATCCATGGGTAGACATAACAGAGCTGCCACACTGTGGATAATGCCAGATCTAAATTACGTAATATTAACATTAATGTAATGACCATATTATGAACATAATAATAATAATAATAATAATGTATATTTAATAAAGCGCCCTTACTAGCAGGAGCCATTCAAAGGCGCTGTACAAATAATATGTAATTTAATAATACCCCAAGCACAAGCATGAATTCAAACTCTGGACCATTCTTCAGGTGACTAAATCCAGGAGCAACACACTGGGATGGTATATTGAGGTATTTTAATAATTAAATGAAATTATGGTTCAATAGCAGGGCTTTGTCTTGAGAGTAACACACCATATTTCCTGCTCGCACCTCACAATATCTTTTGTGGCCCAAGCCCCAGCCATTCAACAGAGTTAAATGCTCTGAAATACACATGATTGCAGGGTTCCCACGCATCCTGGAATTCCTGGAATATACTTGATTTTAATACCATTCCTGGAAAGTCCTGGAATAGTCCATGTTTTTTAATACACCCCCGGAAAACTCCCTTGAAAAGGGAATTCACCCTAAACATTTTGAAAATTCCAGCTTATCAAGTTGGGTGCTTAGCTCAAACAAGTAGCATGCATAGCTGTCAAAACAAGTGATTATGTGACGCATGTATTCCAAACATGATGTCACTCTCTTTCCCTTAATTTTTTTCTGAGTTACGTCATGTATGGAACATACCAAGATCGTCTTGGTAGCCATGAAAGAGGTTATAAGAGGTGTTAGCAGGAAATACGGTTTCTGATGTAATAAATTTTGTAGTGTACATATATTAAGCTTTGATGTAAAATGAGATCCTAGAAATTCATGGATCACTGCATATACCAGATGTCTTACATTCGTATATAAAAATTACATCGCCTATCTGTTCCGTTAATCAAATGTCATAATTCTCCTGGAAAATATTGATAGTGTCCTGGAAAAGTAGATATTTTAATAAGAAAATGTCCTAGAAACTCCTGGAAACCCACACACGTGGAAGTGTATGAACCCTGTAATTGATACACTAATAAGTAATATTATTGTGTTGCAAACACTTTTTACACAGTAGTAATATATTTCAATAATTTTATTATCAAGTTACTTGCATTTACTGGTTGGAGGAAATTCTGGTGTCCATGTGCCACAATATGACTGAATCTTGTTGCATAACTGACCAGAGGAATAGAGTGGATATATATATATATATATATATATATATATATATATATATATATATATACCCATCTGATAGTGCTGTCACTGTGTAGTTATGATCTTATATAAAATATATTACTACAGTCCTCGACAAATGCATAGTATTTAGATTGAATTAGATTGTGTGTGTGTTTTAGTTGTGTATTATAAGGCACAGGCACAGAGAATCTTGAACCGTGAATTCAAACTCTGGACGTTTCTTCAGGGTACTGAATCCAGAGTGGCGACTTTTCTTGCTGAGACATGTGTAATGTCTCACCAGTCCCTAAGCCGCCAAGCAAAATCAAAATACGAATCACCTACAGCCGTGGAGTTTGGGTGTAAAACACCCAAGTCAGATCACGGCAGGAGTGAGAATGTTTAGCTTAATTATCTAAGCAGCCTTATTTATAGCTATTTTTCAATTGCTGTATCTTTCTTCAAAGCAATACTATATAAACTATATAACCCAATTGTCACTGTCTTCAAAGATCAGTTTTTACAACGGGCAGGCGTCACAAAGCGACTACTATTAAAACTATTTAGCTTAATTGCTATTAAAAGACTGACATCTGCGCTGAAGCAGACCGTATTAGCACGTCATAGCTTCGATACTGCTTGAACTATGTTATCATTTTCAAACCTGACCTAATTTATGCTATTCTAACTATTGTAGTTCTTAAATGTTATTTATGACAAGCAGATTAGAGCTAATCTTGAATGTCATAGTACAAACTGGACATAACTGGACCTAGGAAAGATAATTCTATTCCCACATACAACCAAGGTGAATTATATATACAAGTAAACTTGTTATATAAAACACACCAACCGCGCGAGCTGTGTCCAATGCCACCGCTCGAGATGCGATGCAGTGTTTCTATTCCTGAGTCAGGAGTACATGCTTTAAGAGCGTACTGTGTCTGCTACAGTCATTTAAATGCTGGATAACCAGGCCAAACACTTAAACGGCATGCCTCCAAAGACGCAAATAGTGCACGGAATATACAGCTCTAGATAAACTGTTCTTAGAACGCATGGACCTGGAAACATACAGTCTCCACGCACAGAAAAAGGAACATCTTAACCGCAGCATATTATGCCTTGTGATATTTGCTGGAGGGGTCAAATACCTCATAAGCATACAAATCCAATAAATTCTATGACCTACTCGTCACTAACCCTTTATATCAAATAAAACAAAATTGGTAAAAAGAAAACACGAACCTCAATCTCTGGCACGGGCAATGTGTGTTTTAGCTGTGTATTATAAGGCACAGGCACAGAGAATCTCGAACCGTGAATTCAAACTCTGGACGTTTCTTCAGGGGACTGAATCCAGAGCAAGCAAATCAAAATACGAATCACCTACAGCTGTGGAGTTTGGGTGTAAAACACCCAAGTCAGATCACGGCAGTAGTGAGAATGTTTAGCTTAATTATCTGAATTCAGAATAGTCAGATGTTTGTACGGAGGGATCTATCTCCGATCTTCACCTTAGTAATGGATACATGATCCTGATAACGGTGTATCTTCTTTGCATTGGTCAATCTGAGTGGGAAGTCGTTACTTTTATGTGATGTTTGATAAAACATTTCAAAGCTTTTGTTCTCTGTAAATAACTTATTCCCCCAACCCACCCACCCCATGTGGATTGGGATTTTAGAATAAAAGTTGTAAGGTTAGCTAGATTGTTTTTTTAGCAGTGTCAGCTTCTGTAATTAAATCTACAAAACTTTTTTTATCGAAGTTAGTTAGATGATTAGCAGGGTTATGTCTGTATAATTATGTCCATATGGTGTGTGTATGTGTGTGTGTGTGTGTGTGTGTGTGTGTGTGTGTGTGTGTGTTACATGTATATCACAGGTTTCAGTGGGTATAATACCATAATTTAGATCTGAAATTTCATACAGTAAAGCCATAAATTAGTAAATGCTTTGTTGATTTTGAAACACTCACATCAACATATGTTTTCATTGGCTAATGTTGTGTCCAGGCTGTTGAGTCAGCATGGGTTGAGCCTAAAAAATGTGCTTACCTATCCAAGCCTTTTCCAATAGTAAGTAGATCTTTTGTGTTAGAGGTATGGTGCCGTGTCAAAAGCTGAATTGTTGGACTAAACAGAGGGAATACTCTGGGAAATGTCCATTTCTGGTTAACTTTGATCAGATGCTCAGATGGTCAAACTGTTGATCATTGAATTAGATTGTGTCTTTCTGGAAAAAGTTAAGAATGCCAACTACGTATATTTGACAGCAGGTTATGATAATGTTCTACAATCTGAGCCATTACAGAATTAGTGAAATGACAACAAAATAAAAGGTATCAGAATTGGAATTCCAATTCTAATTCCGGAATTGGAATTGATCATTAAAAAAAATGTAATTGTAATTGATAAATTTTGAATTGGAATTGAAGTTTCCTACAAAAAAATTAAATCCACAAATTAATTTACCATTTAATTTTTTAATTCAGAAATATTTCTTCCATGACAATCCCACTTGGAATATAAACTATTCGAAGTAGGTATTCCAAGTAGTTACTCTGAGTACCTACTCGTGGTAAAAAGTAGTAGGTAAAAAAAGAGTCGGTTAAAAAATGGAATTGGAATTGATACATTTGGAATTGAGTGGGATTGGAATTGACAAAATGGAATTGACCCCATGTCTGAAAGGTATATCATATCAACGGACCACTTGATTCTATAATTGTTATAATTATTACCATTATTAATATTATTGCGTTTTGATTACGTTATAGCCTCGTGTTGATTTTGGAGATGGTGGCGTAAATTATGACTCGGAAGACTCTATCTCCAGTGACGAAGAAGATAATGATGAATACAGTGATCAACCGAACAGGTAGAACTCATCCACCAATTATCATCATCATCATCTTTTAGTCACATTATATTGATTGTAATTTTCATAATGTAAGTCATTTTATGGTAAATATATAATATTTCCTTGCCATAATAAAGAATTTTTTATTAATTGTTTACTAGATTTTCTTCATGTAGCAAAATTTATTTAACATATTATATTAAGCTGAGATGGTGTTACTGATTATGCGGACCTATGGGGATATCATGTAAACAGTTACTTCTCCTCAGTATTAATATTCACAGTTTTAGGCTCGACACCATATGTATTAATATATGCAAATACACATCACCAGCAGAATACATATAGACGCACTGATTGTGTTCTTGGCAACCTTAAACTTTAATCATACTTTTTAATTTTATTGTCTGACTGTCATCATTTTAATATGGTTTCATCGCACAGTCCAAATATCAAAATATCATGGGATTTAACTGTACTTGTTGTGAAAGTCTTATACTGTTTTAATTTTTTTTCCAATTTCATCAAATGCTAAGAAATGTCTCGTTTTGTCCATATAATATTTATTATTCTTTTATGAGAGTAATTGTCCTTCTGTTCATCATATTTTATTGTCCACATAATATTTATTATTCTTTAATGGGAGTAATTGTCCTTCCATTCATCATATTTTATTGTCCACGTAATATTATTCTTTTATGGGAGTAATTTTCCTTCCGTTCATCATATTTTATTGTCCACGTAATATTTATTATTCTTTTATGTGAGTAATTGTCCTTCAATTCATCATATTTTATTGTCCACGTAATATTTATTATTCTTTTATAGGAGTAATTTTCCTTCCGTTCATCATATTTTATTGTCCACGTAATATTTATTATTCTTTTATGGGAGTAATTGTCCTTCAGTTCACCATATTTCAGCAATGATATCCATCAAACTATTTATTGGGATGAAAGTACTCATTGAGTCAGAATATCCAGTTTCGTATTTCTGTGCATTGATGGTCAATTCCAATTGGAATTAGAATTGAATATTTAGTTTATAAAATGGAATTGGAATTGATAAAGTTTGAATTGGAATTGAACTTTCCTACAAAAAATTAAATCCACAAATTAATTTACCATTTCATTCTTTAATTTAGAAATATTACTTCCATGACAATCCCACTTGGAATATAAACTACTCAGAGTAGGTATTCCAAGTCGGTAGTTGGAGTAGGTACTCAAAGTACCTATTCATGATAAAAAGTAGTAGGTAAAAAGAGTTGATAAAAACGGAATTGAAATTGATACATTGAGTGGAATTGGAATTGACAAAATAGAATTGACCCCATCTGTTTCTGTGTGTCACAAATTATTATATGAACATGAATTGATTGGAGAAGGAAGTTCATCTAACCTAATGTTTAGTAAAAGAAATCAGTATGATCAGTGTTTGTTTTTACTGTCCTCACTTTAGATCAGAGCTTGGTCAGATGGAGCACCTTGACCCGAATTCGTACAGTTGGTGTCTTATGAGATATGCCATTGTCAAGTACGTCCGCTACACATTGGTTCAGTTCCTGCCACAAATTGGGATGGAGCTGCCAGGTAAAGTATTGGTTATTGGTTTTTATTGAAGCATTGAAACTCGTGGTTTACTTTGTGTAGCTGAAAGAATCATTTGGTTGTTTAGTAACAGGGTTCGCACAGGTCCTTGAAAACCTGGAAAGTCCTGGAATTTGAAAATTTGGATTCCAGGCCTGGTAAGTCCTGGAATTTGGACGTAATATTTCTAGTCATAAGCGTACAGGAATTCAGTTGTTACACTTCTTCCGAAATACGGGTGTATCTTTGTGCATTAAAAGTTTGTGAATTCATTGAAAAGATCCTTGAATTTGAGATGTCAAAATGTGTATGAACCCTGAGTAAGTGATATACTAACTGTCAATTCATTAAGTGGAATGTTGTTTAGGTCTGTGTGTCGGTGATACTGACCTGAGTAAAATGTACATCGATTAGTTATGTTAAAAGGGCCTGAGGCAAGAACTTAGAAAAGGACAGTCAAAATATGTGTGGTGTTATATGTTATGTGTGTGGCTGTGTTTACAAGAATCCCAGCTTTTACATTTCACGTTCACCACTGAATCATCAAGATAAATGCATTTTATAAATATTTATATACATGCCTATGTGTTATACTGAATTCCCTATTTATGAATCTCCACGAATACAGACAAACTTTATCAGATGTGACATCAATTATGGGAAAGCCTTCTCACAGTGTTTTCTTGTTTATGTCTTCATTGGAGTCTTATGGAATCTTCTTTGTTTTTCCAGATTTTAATGCAAAACGTTTTTATTCTTTTTGGCATAAAATAATTTTTGCCATCCTCGATCAAATATTGGGGACTTTACCCCCGATGGATTACACTTACATATAGTTATTCCACATAATTGTATCTTGCATATAAACACAGATAAAATGCAGTAAGCTGTCATGTGAATAAACATTGATCTACAAAGAGAAAATAATTTATTTCAGTATTGTTTTGGTGGTGAATTTAATGTGTCATGAATTCTTACAAATATAGTTTGATTTATCACGCAGTAGTAATAAAAAAAGATTATGTGTGTGTGTGTGTGTGTGTGTGTACATCCCTTTAATGTCAGGGAGGTTAAATTTTATTATGTGAATTATGTTCATTTTACTAATGTTATAACTGATTAGTGTATTATGTAGGGCATCATCAGTTGGTTGTGGCATTATAATATAATACCATAATGGTATTAGATATAGTTTCTCTCTTCACAATATTGTTAGTGTTGATTGTCGTATTTAGAGCTACCTCAGAGTTCACCCCTGGTCCAGGATGTTCTAAAGACAATGGAACAATGGGAGAGTGAACTGAAGGCCAAACTGGAGCTGTTCAATGGTCCGCCTGAAGACTATATACCTGGCTGTTATCTGGATTCTATGACGAATGGTCCAACCATCACCAAATACAAACCAATGCTGGAGCCGATCAATACACCATTCCTGTCAGTGTAGACTATTTTACTTAATCTAACCTATATCTGTTGGTAAATTGTAGAAATCAATATTATTTTACTCTGAATACAAATTTGCATAACAAGATGAGAATACTGATCATTTTATTTAGCAACATATGTAATAATTGTTTGTTTTGTATAAAATGTTTATTATTATGCATCACATATCCAGGCTTAGATAAAAGTTGTCCTGGGATGGAAATATGGGATATTGGTGTATCAAAATAAATAAGCATTGCACTATTTGTGCATGAGAGTATGAATAATAAGCCTAGTAAAATTTAATATTGGGTAAAATTGTGAATAGCACAATATTTACATCTTTGCTAAAAGTGTATCAGAATAAATAAGCCCAGTATATTCATATGTGGGGTGGATGTGCATCAAAATACATTTTTAACCTGTGTTCTATAACACCTGTGTCACCTCTGTTATTGTCAGGTCAAGCCATTACTCAGCTTTGCCGGCTAAACGACTGTGGCACTATCTCATACACCAGAGATATTTACAGGAGGTGTTCATCAGATACATCTTTAAGAAACGGCGTCCTATATCGGAGGTATGACAGTCACTTACAGTTAGAGGGAGAACTTAACGATCAGTCGAATTCATGACACATATGACACGGTTTATTCCAATAAAATTACTTCACATTTTGTGTATAACATTTACTTACTTATTAGAACAACTACTACTACTATTGGTGCTATTACTTTCAATTAGGTTTTTTATGGTGATTATTTTAAGCATGAAAGGTAGATAATAACAAGTTATTTAATCCAGTGTTATGACAAGTGACTACTGTTTTATGATAAGTAACCACTGTGTTGTGACAAATGACTACTCTGTTATTACATAATGAGTGACCACTGTGTTATGACAAGTGATCACTGTGTTATGACAAGTGACCACTGTGTTATGACAAGTGACTACTGTTTTATGACAGGTGAGCACTATGTTATTACATAATGAGTGACCACTGTGTTATGAGAAGCAACCACCATGTTATGTTAAGTGCCTACGGTGTGATAATGATTATATAATAAAGAATAATATTTTATAGGATGACAGTCAGAATATGAGGAAGGATACAGGAGACAGTGCGATGCGTCTATGTCCAGAACCGGTTAAAGTAATGCATAAAGATCTGGACATCATTTCAGCATTCTGCGTCAACCAGGTATCTAGATATTGTGTTTATGTTCTATTTAAATTTAAGACAACGATTTAGGTATGCAATGTTACGACGAGTAATTAGCATCTGGCAGTAAACCACAAAACTCTCTATATACCATTTCTCTTCTGTACTGGCAATGTATTTTGTGCAGGGATCAGCAGACTAATTCAAGATTAGCATTTTGTTTATTTGTGAAAATGTGTTAAATATTTTCGGCACAAAACATGTTTAATGAAGAAAGTGTTTTAATTTAACATTGTGGGTATATTCAGGCAGGCATTTAAATATCTGGGCTCCATTAAGCATTCCATTGTATAGAATATTGTAATGTAAAGGATCACATTGTAACAAATTTTGCCTGTACATCTGTGTAGGAATTTACATATGTATATCAGTATACTTGTATGTGTTTATGTATATATGTATGTATGTATATTATGTACATGTTGTGTAATAGTTATTAAAATAATAGATTTCATGTATTAATAAATTTTAGACCTAGTTAATCTCTTTGTGCGGTATGCATATAATGTTTTTATATTTAACTGTAGCAATATATTATGTTAGGGCATGTTTGGTGTGTGCGTGCGTGCGTGTGTGTGTGTCAGTTTTGCACAGATTTGTTAATTTGCCAGTTACCCATTTCATGGTCAGCATAATATTTAGTCAATTTTCAAAATTCTCATTATTTTACACTCATTTTGTATTTGTACTTTTTGGTTGACATCCCTAAAATGTAAATTTAATTTCAGTTAAATTATCGCACACATACACACACACACAATCAGTGAAAGGGCCAGTGATAGTCATACGCGTGGTGGTATTCTGTTATAATTTCCTCTGATCTTTTCATCAGCTATTATAATCCATAAATGTATTCTATGTTTTTTTTAAATGTTTTTATCATATGTTATCAGATTATTGGATACATTACAACAATAATGGCTTATGATAATTTACTTGGCTCGTGTATTTAACCATATAGTAATTTACAGTCAACCACAATGCATTAATTTTATGAGTTTTTGAAAACCGAGTTAAAACAATGCTCTATTAACCCACACCTCAGTGCTGCCAGCAGGCGATGTTTCCACTCACAGACAATGAAGATGTTGGAAGCAGATTTATCAGTGTCAGTAGAACGTACAGAAATTGAGCATCTTTATAGCTGCACGATCATATTTCATCCGTATTCGTGTTCTGTAACCAGCAAAGTTGTTGTGTGAATGCTTTGCACTAACTGTTTTATGGGTTGAAATAACAGCATCTCTTTACCACAACAACATTTGCAAGTTGGTTACAGGTTTTGCCAGTTTGTGCATGTAGTTGACGTTATCCGACGAACTTGGTTCCGGACTGCATAGGTTCTCGGATCATTTGTCTCTAATTCCTCCTTATGTCTAGTCGGTCTTCTGTACCTTCATGTCAGTTTGGCTCATCGTCTATCTTTTTTTTCAAATCCACGTCTCCATTCAGCCATTTGTTCATCTACCCATTCACACGTCCATGCATATATTGTTTCCTCAGTTAGTCCATAAATAAGTCTATTCCTCTTTTCATAGATCCATCTGGTCAGCAAATTCTCCTCATGTGTGATATAAAGATGGTTATGTAGTTTCCTTGCTTCACTTCATCAAAATTTAAAAAAAGTTAAAATGTAAAAAATTAGATATTGACAAATTACACTTGCTATAGTATACCTTTTTGCTGCACGAGAGCAGCCTGGATAAGAAATGTAGCAGATATTTATCAATATTAATAATTTCTGTCTCTTTTCTCCCTACGTTTTATGTAAAACATTTAAATTTGGAAAAGTGGAATATGTTTGTGCAGCTATTTCAGCAGCTGATAATTACCACCTCTGTTGTACATATCCCTGAATAACTGGCACAGAAATGAATAGAAATCATTTAAACTACGTTAAGTTTTATACGAATGTCTGTTGTTTTGGGATTGATGCTGTGGGATTTTAGCTTAAACACCTTAATCTAGACAAGGTAATTAATTGCTGCCAGTAATTTCCTATCTGGGTTGTTATTAAGTAACTTTATTTAACATTATTTAGTTAATTTATTAATAAATAATAATATCCACTGAAGTTTTTTTTTTTTGGGGGGGGGCTGTTTTGTGCCTTTCGTGTATAGTCTCTAATATGTACTCCAAAGACGTTACTTTAATGTAATTAAAAGAAAATGTCTGTTGATTAGATGATGATGATGATCATCATCATCATGTTTGATGTTTTACGGCCACTTTTGTACACATGGTAGGCTAAATGGGCCGAGCGACCTCCAAAGGTAATGAAGTGAAGTTAAAGATGAAACACTCTTCAGACATGCGCATGCTGAGATTCGAAGTCGGTGGTAGTGATCTGTGGTCCAATGCGCTACCAGTTAGACCACAGAGTTGCCCATCTGTTGATTAGAAATATGCTTCTTAGAATTTTAAAATAAGGTTTTGTGTGTGTGTGTGTGTGTGTGTGTGGCATCTATACAGTACTGAACTGTAAACCATTCTGTTTATATCTTACAGGGTGAGGTCTGTCAGTTGGACTTGTTTGTATATTTATTGTTGTTTTTCTATAAAGATGTCATCTCAGCTGTTGGGCACACTGTTAAGATAACTAGACACGATGTTTTTGCTCTGGTATACGTGACTCACCTCGCTTTAGTCTTTTCCTAATGACACCTGCCGCATCAGTCTTATGAGTGAGTGAATGGGTGAGTGAGTGAGTGAGTGAGTGAGTGAGTGAGTGAGTGAGTGAGTGGTGAGTGAGTGAGTGAGTGAGTGAGTGAGTGAGTGAGTGAGTGAGTGAGTGAGTGAGTGAGTGAGTGAGTGAGTGAGTGAGTGAGTGAGTGAGTGAGTGAGTGAGTGAGTGAGTTCTTGCCTCATCAGCACCGTTTTATAATCCCTTTCTTTTTTCTTTTAAGCAATGCTTTCTTGCATTTTGCTGGCCCAATTTCATCTACTTGTTCCACATGAGCCAGCCATATTTCTGGTTAGCACACAAATTTTTCAGGTCCCAGACACTTCTGAGCAGAGCACCTGCCAAAATATTGTCATTTATTGGTGTATGAATAAAGAAGAGAAATATGTCTTCGCAGTACTGTCTGACATAGTAATAGTAGTAATTTATAAAAAAATCTAATATGTTATTCTGATTCGTGACGTTCTAGTTAGCAATGATTGCCAATTATGTTAAAATTTGTGTTCTAACACCCCAGTATTCTGCAAGCTGGAATCCTTCCTTCACTGGTCGTCAGCGGGCAGCACCAGAGCGAATACCTAGGGTGGGAAATTAGATGCTATCACCACTTATTGGTCATGCTCTGATCCTGCATGTTGTTTGTGATTTTTTATATTACTTAATGGGCTGCAATTTCAGTCATTTTTCCTCTGATAACCGTGACAGCAACCTGATGTTCTGTTCTGCATTGCTAATTCAGATATATGGCGCTGTCGTAGTCAGCAGCAATCATTTGTTATATCTGCTCCTAATTAGTGTTAGAGTTTGTGTGCCATATCCACAATTTAATAATTTAGCTTATCATTATTTATCAGCAAACCTGACTATGTCAGAGATTGTCCAGTATTGAACAGTTGCGGCTAGATGCTAGATTCCCTTTTTTTTGCAAATGTTTTGGTGTTTTCTCGAGTTTTGTTCTGGATGTGTATCCGCTGAAGTTCACTTTTGAGTTGCATCCGAAGGGGCTCCCTTTCAGTTTGCTGTAGCTTGGGATCAGATTCGAAGCAGTTATGTGACACGCGGAAGGTGTGAAAGATGGAAGTGCGTTGCTGCCGTTCCTTTCTACATACATAACACACACACAGTCACCTCACCATAATGGGAATTAGTTTCGATATAGGTTTGTTTTATACAACAGAACGAACCAAATCAGAACTGATTATTCATTCATTTATTTTACCTGTAAACCTGTTGTTGAGGTAGTATCTCATAGCCCACCCAAAGGAGTCCTTCCACTTTGTATATTCTCTGTATCCATAGCTACAGTGTAAACAATAATTAAGTCACTTCTCCTGACTAAACAGAATTATATAACTGTCATGTACGTGCTGCAGCTTCTGTTGAATTAATTAGGCTGAAACCCTAATCAGTGTGCATTTCTATTGCATTAATCCACTTTATGTGTGTTTACTGGGTGTGTTGTGTGCATGTAAGTGTTATTTATAATAATAATAATAATAACTATAATAATAATAATAATAATAATAATTTGTTCTTGTCTCTCTCTCTATCACCCTCTGTTTGAAGTCTGTACTGTAACTAACTATAATTGTCTGTGTATGGTGTAGATATTTTCTAATATGAAGTTAAAACATGCAACAAAAGTGTGTGTGTCTGTGTGTGTGTGTGTGTTGTGCGCATGTAGGTGTGCATTCTAATAGTAAAATAGGTTCCTTTGATCCAATTATGGCAAAAATGTATTATATCTTACCATAAGTAAAAAAAATTAATCCTTCGCCTATCAACATAAAACATCCTTCATACAATTAACGGATTTTCTCCTGTTCTCTACTTCTAGGCCAATTTGAATTCTGTTGCCATAGCAACACCAAAAGAAATCATTGAGATGGACATCACTGGTGTACTGTATCCTCCATCGTGGCTAGATGATGATACTGAGTATGATATAGAAAATATCAGGCTGTAAGTGTTATAAGATGTGCCAGGCTAATATAAATAATGTATTTTTGTTATCATAACAGTAAGTGAGCTCTGGTGGCCTAGCGGTTAAGCACCCGGCACTTGGTGCCAACAGTCACAGGTTCGAACCCCGTAAGAGCTCGAAACTTTTCCAGGGATTAATTTCTCGGCTCACAACATTGTGGGTGGGCGACTCCACTGAAATATTTAAAATAAAGGGGGATGTTAAAAAACCCTGAGGACGTAAAACACTCTGGCAGTGACCACGCTCAGTGTATTTTGGCTCCATCTTTCCGTACTGCTCCCCTGTGAGTGGTCGGGGAGGAGATTTCTCAATCACTCCAACATAGAGGCTGTGCTGATTAAGAGACAGCCTGGGGATTCTCCCCAAACAACAAAACAAACATCATATCAGTAAACAGTAAGTTCATTATGCTGCAGTAGCTGCTGCTACTATTACTGCTACTATTAATATTATTACCACTTTCATTTCCATTGCTACTACTACTAATACAATATTTGCTGTATAAATTGTAAGCTTATATCATAAGAAAGAATTGGTGTGTGTTTGTGTGTGTGTGTTTTATGTTGCATATAATAAAAGCGTGGGCTGAGGTTTTCATGATGTTATAATTCTTACAGAATTATGACCAAACGACCACTACCTAAAGAGAAAATAAATTATATATATTAGTACATGTATAACGCAGCTATAACTGGAAATAAAGCATATATATCAGTACATATAATATATATTATGATAATAATTCTAATACCTCAGACAATAGCAGAAATAATAGTATTTTCACTCAGCCCAAAATAGCACCTTTTTTAAAATATTGTCTGGGTTCTGATGAGTCACCCAGCTGTATTATCAGTGTACAAGTTTTTGTATCTATATTCATGTGTTACTTACCTGTTACAGACCAAGTCCCAGCCGGTTAGAGCCAGAAGAATTTCTTGTTGTCAGTACTCCAGCTGATAAGAATATAGGCGGAGGTGGCAATTCTGGATCTGGGTTACCTCCCAGTGCTCCTGGAGCAGTACCCGCTCCAAGTGGCTTACATATGGCGCAGACAGGACGTGGCGGTAGTGTGGTAAGTTTACCTGTACAATGGTGGTCAAAATTAACAAGGATAGTTGTTTTATATATATATATATATATATATATATATAAATGTATATATTTACTAGCAGTGTTGCTTGAGAAATAAAACTTGGGAAATGATCACTAGGTTGAAAAAATACCCCAAAGCGTCCTGATAATTGTGCTTAAATATATTCTTCGCAGCATTTATAGTCTTTGTAACAGAGATAAACAGTTCAAAGGAACTTCTGGCAAGATATAGACCAAAACATCTCAGCTATGGGCTTCATGATTTATCCACCTGGAGCATTCAAATAAAGACTGTTCAGGCTTCCAACGTGTAAACATCTAACACAGCGCTGTCCAGTAGAGATGCAGGCAGCAAGGCTCTTCCCATCGGAGTCCAGCTGTCTTCACTGTGTGACCTTTGGATTCGTTGATGGGCATGGCATGGCAAATCTGAGGTGTATGGGAACGCGGAGTCTCTTGTACTTAAATGGCATATCAGTGGGAATTGTGGGGATTCTCAGAAAGGAATACATCTCCCTTGCCACATCATGACACCACTGCACAGGACTGTCACTAATTGAGCTGTCACTGTTACAAGTTCAAAGTTGGAACTGAGAAAGAATCATATTACAACACTGGATCTGAGGCCCATTCATAATACTGGTTTCAGGGCCTATTTATCTATATTTGCTTAACTGGTACAAGGTGAATCTTGTTTGGCAATTTGACCTCATTTTGTTCTACTGTGACCTAATAAGAAGTTGGAGATGTGTCCAAAACATTTGTCATCAAAAGTTACCCATACTGAACCTCCTTGTTCTAGAGCGTTCCATATTGATTTGCATTGATAACAGACAAACAAACAAATAAATATACATTCAGATATAGATATATATATATGTGTGTGTGTGTGTGTGTGTGTGTGTGTAAGCAAGCCTGTTTTAATATGAATAAAATAAAAGAGGGGTAGCTAGATTGTTTTTTTAGCAGTGTCAGCTTCTGTAATTAAATCTACAAAACTTTTTTTATCAAAGTTAGTTAGATGATTAGCAGGGTTATGTCTGTATAATTATGTCCATATGGTGTGTGTGTGTGTGTGTATGTATGTATGTATGTATGTGTGCGTGTAAAAGTGTCGCCACTTGACAACATGGACACTGGTAACCATGTATTTGTCACCTTACATCTGTACCCCACAATCTGCCATTGCCCGCTGCCGATAAGCAGATGAAAGCTTTCAATATACCCGGGATAACCAGCTCCAGTTACTCTAACTATATCATAGACAGGAGTCGACGTCTGATGAAGCTGGTGAGTCCCACGTCTGTGTGTGTGTGTGTTGTATGATACCCGACTGTTGTTGTAATCCTGTCCACATCTACCTAGCCACAGCATTATGTGGTTGTTAGTCAGCTGGTCATGTTGTTGTGTGTATACTTTAGCCAGCACCAGTGTTGTGTCATCATTTTCATTGTTGTTATTGTTGTCATCGTTTGTCAGTTCTAAGTGACAGTTATTTTAGTTTGATGTTGATGATGGTTAGAAGCTTGCTGCATGTTAGTGCTTCATTCTGGTTTACTGCATGCGATAATTGTTTGTTTGCAATAATAAGTCTGATTACAGTCTGGTTTGTTGAAATGAGTTTTTTGCTAATTGTTGTGCATACAGGTGTGTTTGTTTGTGTGTGGGGGGATATACCTGTATACATGCATGCCACTAAGCATGTGTGCACATGCATGCATATGCATACATACTCACACACACACACACACACGATTAGTCATCTGATGTATCACCCCAGTGATATTTTCAAATCACATGCACACATACCGACACATGGACAAATACCATCCTTCATTGTTTCTTGTGGTGAAACATTCGACTGATTTATCCTGTAACAGTGATTTCTAATTCTCAAAGTCAATGCTTTATAAACAGGTAATGTATTTGTGTGCCTACCTGTACAGACTCCTGAGAACACACGCATGCACAAAACAGTGTCAACAAGATTTCCCGTCTGATATTTATGTCACTTTTACGCTGTTTCTTCACCGTTTACTCGTTAATATCAGTTTTGACCATAATCGCGCTGAACATTTTATGGCAGTTTTCATATCAATAAAGAGTATCTCGGGTTTATGATTTACTATCTACTGATTTAGAATACGGTGAAGTCTACTGTGAAACATTACTATTATTAGTCAGCTGACCGTTTACATGTTTTCACTGACCGTTACTGAGCTATGTGTGTTTTATGTTAATTTTTATCTCCTCGTCAGTGTTTAATAGATTAAGACAAAACAACTATATCTTGTCTGTGTAGTACTGGTCTTCCTGCAGTATTTATTTTTCATGTTTCTTGAATGTCGTCTGATTTACATTCGTTATTGTTACCTTCTGTAAGCATTTTTCTTCAGGTTTTGTTATGTCGGCAAGAAAAATATTCACTAATGTGGTTATGACGATGAGTGGCATGATATTAAACAAGTTTGTAATGGCATTAGCCTTGCATGATTCCAAAAGCCTACCAAATTTTAGCCTTTCTTAAATAATAATATACCATCTACAGTCTGTGAATATTTGCTGATATTCTGATCAGACTTAAAATCTGGTATTGTATGTGTAGGATGTGACCAGTATAATTTGCCTTTAGTTAATTTAATATCACTCTGAACAATGCCACGAAGAGCGTTCAATTCCGGTTCAGTGTTTTTTTAACGTTTACAGTATGAGCAAAATTTGCACTAATTAAACCTAGCCCAAAAACTTAAACAAAGTTTTGCTAACAGTGTATTTGTCTGGCATATCTCACTTTTCCTCATGGAATTTAATTTCAATTTTCAACTGGATTAAATTGTTTTTCAATGGCTAGCCAATGTGTGCAAGGAAGATTGATGCTTTAAGTGGCCACACATTCAGCAAATAATTGTAAAGGTTCACCTTCAATGCATATTTTTAGGACTACTACAAATGTGTTCACACAAGTTATAAATGACGTTAAAACGCGAACACAATCGATTACATATTAAAAATTCCACCATCTTTTAACATACACAGACATTTGAAGCTCCTGACTCAGATCTGCTTCAGTCCAGCACCCCCCTAAACTCACAATGGAGCATACAACACATGCTGCCATTAAAGGTGCAGTGCGTCACTCAAACATATACCCATCACGTCCTGTCAGGTTCTCATTTTTATGGATGAGTGAACCGGTTACCACATTTTAGCATTGCAACTCCCGTAGCCTCAAACCTGTGACCCTTCGGCTACGAGTCCTACGCTCTAACTAACTATGCCATCACTGCGTTAGTTAGTTGTATATTAAGTAGGTTGGGTTTGGTTGCGGATAAGCTCACAGGGATGGATAAACCAGAGCATCCGTGATCTGATCCAAGATGGCTACATGATCCTTGTACTCATCGATGTCAGAGCAGGTGACTTCTCTCTTTCCTGTCATACGTACTGACATTCAATGAAGCCATAATTTTTTCCCTTCATTATATCTCTGACATGATGTATGTGTTGTGAATGTTATTGTTAGATTTGGTGTCACTTTTATAAGCGTTACACATTGTATTCATATTTTCTAAACAACTGTTCCTTTAACCTGAGCCAATGTTACGTCTGACTTTGAAGTGTTTTCTACAGTTGAACTCAGATATGGCTTAATTTGAATAATTCATGGCAGCACAATGAAGAAGGACACTTCACTATAGCTCTCTGATTTGTTGTTGGTCATAATGGATATGTTGATCATAATGGGTATGTTGGTCATGGTGGGTACGTTGGTCATGGTGGGTATGTTGATCATAATGGGTATGTTGGTCATAATGGGTATGTTTGGTCATAATGGGTATGTTGATCATAATGGGTATGTTGGTGATATTGGGTATGTTTGGTCAAAATGGGTATGTTGGTCAAAATGGGTATGTTGGTCATATTGGGTATGTTAGTCATAGGGGGTAGGTTAGTCATATTGGGCATGTTAGTCATAATACTCATATTGGGTATGTTGGTCATAGTGGGTACACAAGGAACAGTTATCCCAGAAGGTAACAGCCTTGATGTTATAACAACAAAAGCCAGTGATATATAAAATAACTTAGATCTAGAAACTTAAACTGATGATGATGATTATTATTATTATTATTATTTAGTTCAAAATATTTATGATTTTTGTGACCTTTTCATTTTATAGTTTTAAAAACAATTAGTTGATCGTCATCATAGTTCTTGTCATTCGGAGTCATTGTTTTGTTCAATCTGCTTTACCACCCAATAGTTGACCCCTGACCTGGTTTACTTTTTCATTTTTGGATTAATTAAAACAATTACAAATATTCTGTATATCTATTTCTGTATTATGCTCTATCTTAAGACTCTTAATCATCTTTCGTTTCATAAATTTAATAAAAGTTTTATTATCTTATTTGAAGTCACTTAAACACTAAACTTATTAAATAATAATGTAGGTATTATTATTATTATTATTATTATTATTGTTGTTGCTGTATATTTCAGCTCTTGAAAAGAACATCACATGGTGTGAGAAGAATGGGCTCGCATCCACATTTGCCTTACTGTAAGTACTTTTACATTTGTTATAATGAAGTCTGCATAATGTAGATATGCAGGTTTCACTCTAGAGCGAGCCCCATGCCTCGTTGAGGCTAATAAAACTCAGCCAATGCAAAACTGTGATGATCATGCATCAAACAGACATGCATGTGTACCTTTCTGGTTATACTCAATTAACTGGATGCTTGCAGATGTCCAGTTATTTTCTTTTCATCGCATTTGGAAGACATCTGCAGAAAATTAATACACACACACGTCGTTGTTTTTAAATGAATACAATCAACTTGTCCGAGTTACGCCAAACATCACTGGTAGAAAATCTACTACAAGATACCATTATATGATAATTGACTGGTTCTAGCACTGTTCCAGGAATCATAGCTTGATTTGCGCTCACTCTAACGATGCATCATGAACAAATAATAATGGCCTCGAAACGAAAGTTATCTATTTCCTGGTGTCAGATATCATTAGCAAAATACTACTGAAAGAAAGACAATGGCACACATTTGCCAGGCAAAGAGCCCAAAAAGATTGAAATGGGCACAATTTTGTAAAATTTGTGTGTCTAAAAGGCACACAGTGCTGCTAACCGAGAGTGCTAACCTGTTATGCTTCCATTATTGTAGAGAAAGTTGTAGAAAATGCAACATCATTTATTGTGATAGGATGTGTTACATGTTGTATCACCAGTGGGTTACTCTAGAGTATATCACTCGTAACAAAACATCTGCATTACTATATATGCACACAGTCACAATATCACATCTGCATTATTCTCACTGGCGTCAATACACAGCATCTTATCTGCATTAAAATCACACGCGATATCACTTTTGTGTCATGGTAGGCCACAGCATATGTAATATCATACACAGGTTGCTATAGGCTATACTATATGTAATATGACATTAGTGTGGCTCTAAGCCATATCACGAGTTATATCATACAAGTGTTATAGCCACGTGTGTGTCAGTCATGTGTCAGTCCTGTGTGTTGTTCTCAAATTTTTGCCATATAAATTAATGGTAAATACTCTTGATACTCTGGCCACTGTCTAATTCTGAATACAGATCTTGTCTCAGTCAGATTACCCAGAGGCGGGATCTCCGATGTGACTGATATACCACACATGGTAGAACATCAACGATAACACCGTCCATGGTGTTGATAATTTGTTCTAGTACGTGTCTTATACAAAGACTCATCGTACCGGATTTGATACGCACAAAACAATCTGCTGGACCCCAAAGCTATAAACCGATAAATATATAATCTGTCATCAACAGCAGAAAAATTAATCATCTACTGCATAGAGCTACATTTGACTAATTATCAGCTGATATAGCTGAGATAAATAAGTGTGATATTTATTCAGATTGTCACTTATTAATGGGCTTTCTATTTTCCAGTCTTCTGAGACAGTTTGTCACTCATCTTTATAAATAATTGTGATCTTCTTTATAATTAATCATATATGTCATAGCAGTAACACATCCTAGTTATTATATATGTATTCCTCTCAGAATAATAATAATATAATAATTACAAACTTCTATTGCGCCAGTATCATTGAAAAGAATCGAGCTCAGTGGCATACCTAGTACAGGGGTTGGGCAAACTGATAGTCCAGGTACTCAAGACAAAGACATCTTTGTCTTGAGGTTGATTTAAGTGCAAAAGTGAAACTTATCAGGAAAGCCACAGTCACGCCAAAGCTTACACAGGAGTATTTTGGGATTAAATATCGTATCCTTTCTAGCATAGTTTCTGTTGTCTCGATAAAGGCTGATGTGCTACTTGTACGATATGAAAAACATTGTTTTTGCCAACAACAAAACAAACCGATTTGATAATGTATATCAGTTTGAGGAACTCGACGGACGAATGTGGGATTGGATTAAAACAACTCGTGCTAAAAACCTTCCAGTTACTGGTGCCGTTATCCAGAGTAACAGCTGGTAGTTCACCTCACTGTTAAGATAGGTTTCGCTATCTTAGCTTCCCGGGCTAACCAAGTCCATCACTTTGTCTGAAGATGATCCTCCACTCTCACCACTTATCACAAGATTGTCGGATGATACCTTGACAGCTGATGTATACATTGAAGCTGCCGATCAACTCGCGACTGAAGATCCTGACAACCGCGAATCAGCGAATATATTTAATACACTGTTGTCATTTGTCTATTATTCATTTATTGTAATAACTCCCATTTTCTTCTGGATCAGTTAATCTTTTGGATATTCATTCTATTTGGGTTCTGTATATCAACAACATGACTGGCTATTTGAATAAACCGGCCATATCTTGCATGATATCGCATTTGTATTACAGCAGGGCATAACAACACTTCTGTATAATGTATAGTATCCCATATGTGATTGGATAGGCTGTATTTTACATAACATGAATCCTATTTCCTGTTATGCCTGTGTGTGTGTGTGTGCGTGCGTGTGTGCACGCGCACATGCATGCCATGTGCACCATTCGTAATCATCGAAGTAACAATGCTATTTTTCATCACCAGATTTGACTGGTTGTCAGGATGGCAGTGTTAAGCTGTGGGAGTGGGGACACAGCCAGTGTATCTCAGTGGCGAGACAATCCGGAGCCTTTCCCAAAGTAAACAAGGTGCTCTTTAATGCTCAAGGCAACAAGGTTAGTGTGTATCTGTGAAATATCTTCGCTTGAGGTTGATGGGATTAGGTTAGAGCATTCCTTATCATAAACCGTTGTCTTGTTTAGGCTGTTCTAATCTTTCTAATATTTTGTCAGGTTGACAGACAGTTTAAGTGCTGAAGTCTCTAAATAAATTGTCTACGTTTTTGCCATTCCATTGCTGGTTTGTTGTTTACACCAAGCCACATATGATATGATATGATTTATTTTTAAACAGTAGACATTGGTAGAATAGTCACAGATGAATTGATACATTATTAAGTTGTAGGGGATATATGTCGGATGGATATTATAAATGCGTTATCTCTTTATAAGTTAAAATCTGTTCTGAAGATTCACCTGTTCAACATTACTCTCACTGATGAATAATTATTATTGTTCGAATATCTTACTGGGTGTTATTTGGGGTATCACTGAACAGCGCCTATGAATGGCTTCTGCTAGTAAGGATGTTTATTAAATATCAGTTATTTTTCTTATTGTTTTAGTTTATTAAGATAAAATTTGTAGACATTTGTTGTTATTTGTTGAAAAACTGGCTCAGGAATGAAGTGTTTGAATTTAGGTGACTCCCAAATTATATGCTAAAGTAATATTTGAAAATTATGATTGTATACAAATGTAAGCGAAAATAAAGTCAATGACATGTCTAAATATGTCTAAAGTTTATATTACTGATGCTCAATGAGAGAGAGGTTTATTTACTTGTTATATTTTTCCAGTTTGGGGTCGCAGATGGAGAGGGTTCTGTGTGTCTGTGGCAGGTTGGCCTCGGAGTTAACATGAGTAAGCCCTACCTCAGCCTCAAGTGTCACAACAAGATGACGTGTGACTTCGTCTTTGTCGGTTCGTCAAGCCTGTTGGCCACAGCTGGACAGTCTTCAGAGAGTCGTAACGTCTGCCTCTGGGACACGCTGCTGCCACAGAGGACTTCACTCATCCAAGGTGAGCGAACAGTATCAAACCTGTATTTGATGATTTTCATGCAAAATAGACTAACACTTCTGGACAGCAAATAAGTGTTTTAATTGAACAATGCTATATTGGCTATGGTCATTCTGTGTGGGAGGTCGCAGGTTCGCGTCTCGGCTGTGGCACTGTAGTAGGAGGAGTTTTTCATTCAACCAGGCAACTGGCAAGGTTTTCTCCACTGAACATATTATAAATTCTAAATTTATTTAGATTTAATCTCTGCGAGGAAGCTGTAAATTACGGACCATTTGCGTCTCCCTCATTTGAGGTTGCCAGCCACGTAAAAAAACTGCCATTTCGGCCATTATTATATTATTAATATTATTATTATTTGGAGCATATGTATGGTTATCTAGCATTAATAAATTTATATGTGAAGTTTATAGTGCAATTGTTCCGAAAATCCACAAATATAAAATAGTGAGCAATGAAGAACAGAACAAATTGTTTCGATGTATGTTTTGAATGATTTGGCAATTATTTGATTGGTAGGGGGCAGTGTTTACCATCAGACAGAATTTTCAAAAATTCAGTTCAGATTATGGTTTGTATCATTTTATGTGATCAAGCCGTTTGTCCGCGCTATGATTGATGCATAAAAATATGACATCAGATCACTGCTGAGACTCGTATTCTAGGCTCAAATCGGAACTAGTTTTATTCATTTAATTCTCATTACTGTAAGCCTAATGCTGAATTCAAACATTGCTAAAGAGGAATTTCGCTGAAATCACGAGAGAAAAAAATCCCCAACATCAGAAGGGGGTGAATTTTAAGGCCAGACAGAGTTCTAGTGATGTTCGACGTCAGATTTATATTTATTAGAATGAACACGAAGCAGGATATTGAAATATTATATTGCCACGATATTATGGAAACTTAAGTTAAACTAGCAGTTATGTTGTTGTTGTTGTTATATTTTCCATACCTTACGGTTGAAGTTCTTTTTGTTCTTTCTTATACATTTGCTTCGGTCAAATTATCTAAATACAGCTTTGAGAACAAAATGATCTGTTTACAGTGGATCATTAACAGGAGTCTGGTAACTAACTGGACATTAACAAAGAGAGCTGCCAGTCGATCTGGAATAAGTTTACACTGAAAAGTTTAATTTTATGCTGAAATTATGAAAATTGTGTAGTAGATCTAAAATAATCATATGTCAATGGGTTTTTTCTCATAAAAAATCTTCATCTTTCGTGGTAAGAAATTAAAACAAAAGTGGACTTGATATATCAAGAATCATTTCACTTCTCGGGGAGTGAGTTGAGACACTGTTTACATATTATTGGGGGAAATTATTTGACCTCTAGCTGATGTATTACTCCATGATTTATTTTCTATTGCAGCCTTTCAGTGTCACCCAGATGGCTGTCCGGCGATGTTATATGCACCACAACACCAGACGCTTATAACATCGGGCAAGAAAGGCGAAATCTGTATATTCGACATACGCCAGAGACAGCTGCGACAGACATTCCAAGCACACGATTCGGCCATCAAAACCATGGCTCTCGATCCGACAGAAGAGTACTTCATCACCGGCGCGGTAGATGGCGACATTAAGGTGATTAGGTTTGGTTACTGGTACAGCCGTTGTTTGGCCTGAACAGTGATTGTAATAAATGCAGGCTGGGGGGGGGGCGGAATTCTGAACTGAGATACTTAAACAGCACCTTGTTTTGGTCATATGAGATTATTTGATACTAAAGTGGTAGGAGACCCACCAGTATTTCCAATTCTGGCGGATCATTCTGATATTTTATGGCTTTTATTTCCTGCCAATCTTCATGTCGGTGGTAAATTCTGGTAAAGGTCCTTCCTGTGTTGTTATTATGTGTTTGTATGGTTCTTGGTGGGTTTTGATGTTCGTGTACATAGACAGCACTGCCACTTCGGGATGTTATTTGTGGCATTCTATTTCAAACAATGAAGAGGGATTTTGACAGTACAGAAGTAATTTTCCACTGCGAACAATTTATTGTGAGGAGACTCTGGACCTTGGAAATGGCTCATTCCTGGAAATATAACAGGTTAAAGTTAGCATTTTAGGTGGTTGAGAATAGTAACTCCTTCTGGATTAGCATTGTAGATAGTAAACAAGGTTAGCCAAGATAATGAATGGCTTACAAATACAGGATTGGTTATTTTAGAGCTCCAACCATGACCTACTTTACAGTTTTGGTATGTTTTGTTGTGTTGCTAAAGATGTGAAATAGGGGATGGTACCGTGCAGCTGTATGGCCCCAATGATTCTGACCGTTCAGTTGTTGACAATGATCAAGTTAGTTATGATATGTCAGAGCCAGATCGGTAAAGCTCTACAGCCCTGCTACTCAACACCAGCAGCATCCCCCCGACTGATCAAATCATCGATCCGTACAGAAAACAATGTTCGTGTGACTGCCTGCTGTCTGAAGAACAAGCTTGATTATGATACTGACATTAACCTGCCGCTTTTCCGCAGATTCGCTTTAAACACTGATTGTTAGTTGACAATCTGCCACAATGACAGCTTGTTTAAATACAAATTAATTTATGACATGTAATAAATGTGTCACAATTGTTTATGTCTGTATATAAACGGTAAATTGAAAACCTAGTTGAGCCATGTGTAGTTGTTGATGTTGTTATTCATTTAAGCAAATTATAATTACAGATAATCCAACAAGGAACATCATGATCAGCTGACTAATTCTGAGTCAGTGATTCTTCTGGACTTTTGTTGTATACGAGAATAGAAATTATCTGTGTCACCGAGTTCAAATATTTTTGCATGTTATTGGTGACTGTTTATGTCTAGACTGGTGTCTGAAATGGAAGGCAGCATTGGTCTTATTGTGTATGAACATGTCAGTATCTGTATGTACCACTTGATGTACTCTATAATGTACCAGAGAGCACGTAACTGATGGCTTAAATGTTATTATGTGCTACGGAGTTATCTTATCACAATGGTCGTCGACAAGATATTGTTCTTCACTATATTTTCATCTGTTTCACACCACATATTGTGAGCTCTGGTGATCTAGCAGTAAGTGAATTGATCGCATCAAAAGGTCAAAACTTTTCACAGATTAATTTCTCAGTTCACGAGATAGTTTGCTTGCTTGCTTGTAGTTCAGGGTGTGTCACCAGGCTGTCGGTTGTTTGGCACAGCCTCTATGGTGAAGTCCTTCTCCGTAGAGTTTCTATATCTAAAAATTAATTGGTAAAGTTCCGGTCCCAGACGTACTGGTGTCTTATCACAAAGATAGTCAGTGGCTGATCACTTTATGTGGTGCTGCCATCTTGGTGTTTCTCTCACATCATCATCCATCATCATTATCATCATCTAAGAAGGCCTCAAGTTTCAAGGGAAAGCATACTAGTATAGGGTGCCATGTATATCATAAATAATGATTTATTTTCCCACATAAAACCATTTTATGTCACAGCTTTATCCCCACATTAACACCTGACATCATACTGGAATGACATGACATCATAGTCATACTGTATTGACATGACAACATACTGGATTGACATGGTATCATACTGGATTAACATGGTATCATACTGGATTAACATGGTATCATACTGGATTGACATGACATCATACTGGATTGACATGGTATCATACTGGATTAACATGGTATCATACTGGATTAACGTGGTATCATACTGGATTAACATGGTATCATACTGGATTGACATGACATCATACTGGATTGACATACATCATACTGGATTGACATGACATCATACTAGATTGACATACATCATACTGGATTGACATGACATCATACTGGATCGACATGGTGTCATACTAGATTGACATACATCATACTGGATTGACATGACATCATACTGGATTGACATGACATCATACTGGATTGACATGGTGTCATACTGGATTGACATGACATCATACTGGATTGACATACATCATACTGACTGGATTGACATGACATCATACTAGATTGACATACATCATACTGGATTGACATGACATCATACTAGATTGACATGACAACACCACAAACAGACCATCTACAGCTGAATGTCCAAACTCTTAATACAGCCATTTAACTTTGATTTGAATTATTTACTCTGTGTTCTGGTACAGTTTGTTTTTGTATTATTGGTTTAAATGGACATAAAAATATGACCTAAATACACTACTGAAGGGAAGTTTTAGGATAATGGATATACTGGACATTGTAGGTAACATTTGACCTTCTGTTTAAACAATAGCATTCTGCTTCCTGTTTCAGGTCTGGGGTCTGACGGTACACAACTTGGTCTACTCGTTCCCTGGAGAACACTGCAAGGGATCGATCTTCCAGAGTACAGGCGTCGGCGTATCACAGGTGTACCTCAGCCCACAGAATCATCTTTTCTCTTGCGGCGCCGACGGCTCGGTGAAAGTCAGACAGCTGCCGCAGCGCGACCTCATTGTACACAGCCTGACCAGCTCGACGCTGTCGTCGACATGATCTGTGCCACAGATGGATGGCTAAATGCCAAGATGGCAATACTCACTGTCGCGATGATCACGCTGTACCGCTATGCACACAGGTTATCATTATCAGTCGTACGTACTCGTTGCTCAATATGTCGGCGAGTTGTAGTCTGTCACCACCGATTGATGTAGATCATTGGCCGCAGATCCGCATCAGTGGTTCATAAGCCTTCTGCGGCCACCAAAGTAAATATACATCTCCACTCACCAAGTAATACATACAAGCAATAGGGACGTCGGCTTTTTCATAGCGTTTCAGTACAAAGAGCCACCGTATTAGAAACAAAAAAGTCAGTTTTATCAAATAAAAAGAGCGTAATTCAGGTTACAAAATAGGGTTTTTCATTCCCTGGTTCACGGAGTCCCAGGAGCAATTCCGAAATTAAACATCCTAGAAGGCCATGGATCTCTTATGTATGTATTTAAATTTGGAAGGCATTATTACTAACACTTGGTGGTAAGCGTAAATACTGTGTGGATAGAGCACTTAGCATTTATTTTGTTAACATGCTCCTGAATGATACATAATGATGGGGTCTGGAGTCCTTTTGTTTGTACATTCCATCTTTGTTTGTTTTTTGGGGGTTGTTTTTGTAATTTAACTCGGAATAATGCACCGTAGATGTGCAGACATTTATTAATCGCCAGTAATATAGTTGCTATATACTAATAATAATACTATCACTATTACTAATATTAAAGCAGTTGTACTTCACACTGTCCAAAAATAAATTCTTTGAAGGCGCTCAACGTTGAAATTCTAGTTAGATGAAGGGGAGTGAAGTGTGATGAAAGTGTCACTGTATGACACGTTCTGTGCAACTGAAATATGCAATTATAGTTATGAATAAATCGATTTAAGCTAATCTGTGTTGAGGAGCATTCGTTTAGTTCCATATTACACCAGTCGATATTACAGAATGCTTGTAGTAATATATTATATTAACAAAAGGTGCGTGCATGGATATTTTGTCGGTACTCTTGCTTCCCAGTGTTTGTTTGTGCAGAGGGGTGGCTGTCTCTGTATGTCCCTGTTAGCGAATGACTCGGTTGTTAAACAGGTCAATGAGTGAGTGAGTGAGTGAGTGAGTGAGTGAGTGAGAGTGAGTCAACTTCCCAATACCAATCATTATGTAGTTGTTGTCTAGTTGACTAATTGTATGTAATCTGAATGAGATGTTACTAATCTAGTCATTGGCTGTGTCATTAATACAGTGTCCCTAGGAAAGCCGACCCATTATGCATTATTATAATAGTGCACTGGACTTTAGATCCAGTATGTGTTCATGATTAGGGCCGTTTACTTAACGAAGACGAGAGCTATTTTCTAAGTATCGTTCGGGTTCCGATCATGTGACAGCGTCCACAGTCGAGGTTGTAAGCGAGAATTATCCACATCCATTATGAAGGTGTGCCTCGTTTGATGTTAATCGTCTTGCTGTTGTTAAACCATTTTGCTTTATTTTGCTGTTGTTCAGGCATGTGTTTCTGTGTGAGTGCACGCATGCGCACGCGTGCCTGCGATAAACCGTAATATATTTGTAACACAGATGGTGTTTGGCATGCGATGATTTGATTAAGCTTTTGATGCCATTTGTTGTTGTGTTTGTGTGTGTGGGTGCGTGCGTGTGTACATCCATCCAGATCAGTGTCCGTGTTTCGGGAACAAGCTCTCTCTGTGACTCCGAGCAGGTGAACATAATGTAACGAACGGAATATGTGTCCCGAGAGTCGACGGATGCAGACGCAAGCAATAAAACGGCTTGTGTTCAGTCAGCGGTTAACTCCATTGTCCAACAATAAAATGCATGCCATTAGGACGTAGAGTGTCTTCACCACTTGAACCACACCACCTCAGACATCGGCAGTTTGCCTGTAATTAATGTGGAGAGACTTCATCATCCAGATATTCAGTGATCATTTTGTATTGTTTTGGTGTTAGTCTGTGGTAACCTTCTTTGTGATCGCGTGTTACAAATTGCTGATATGCCTTTTGGTTCAACAAAACTTGTAGAACAAGATCATGTCAGCCACCAGTTTGGAGGAAATTAGTTTTTACACTATCTGCCACGGAATTGGTTACGAAAGCTAACTCTATGCGTATGTTTTAGTTCATTTATGGTCTATCTTGTGGTGGATTAATAGCTGTGCAATCTTTCTTCGGCAACATATTGAGAAATCAGTGTTATAATGCGTGTCCAGCCAAGAATGTACAACAATGGATTAATTACAATAGATGTATGTATGTGTGTATATACACATGCATGCATTAGTAATTGTGCATAATATAGTAAGTAGGCTTAGTCTACTGTTGGCTGAATAAATAACTTGTGATAAGAAATATACGGAATGAAGTAAACTGTGAAAATATGTGACTATATGAATGCTACGTGTAGCCTGTCCAAGCAAATATTGATATTGACGAAAAATAGTTAAGGAGACATTTGAGCTTCCCTGGTTGCCGTCTGCTCATTGCGATGTGTTTAGAATGGTACGTATTGCTGTTCGGTGTGTGGTGTGTTGGATGATTAAAATTTTTCAGCGATGTCAATTGGAGTTGTTCGTTTATTAGGTGAACACGGTCGAGAAATCGGAGTAGACCACAGCAGTTTAGCCACTCGCTGACATGATGTGGCCTTATACAACAGTAATCCCATTTTTGCCATTTACCGCTAAACTGCTGTTGTCCACGTATGAGGGAGACGCACGCTGTCAAATGCTCGAATGGTGAAAGCGGTGTGGTGTGTCCGTTTGCCATTTACGTACGCCAACCTCGGCTTTCCGTGGTGAGCATTGTTCGTGATACTGCCACTGTCCAACCACAGCCGATGGGATTATTAGTATTGTTATTCTGTAGAGATGTCACGACATAAAGCGATATAATGTTAGGGAATGATAACGATGATAAATGTGATTTCCTTCTTTCGTGTAACGGAGCGTTGTGTTGTGTATATATTATATATGATGATTAATATACATGTGTTAATAATAATAATAGGCTGCCCATATAGTAAGAAGCCAGTTGGTGTGTTGTTGACCGCTTCTCAGTGTTGTACATTTCATGGTGTTAATATTGTTGACAGAGATATCAGTCTTAATAAACTGCACACAACTTATTGTCTTATCGTTTGATGATTCATTTTTGTCCATAGTTTTATGTATGTAATATATAATTTCATGTACACTGCAAGCCAGGTGGAAATCGAAGTATAAATTTGTGCATATTTTGCAGATGTGATAATTATTCAACCCGTTATATTCCGAGAGACAGAATTAGCATAATTTTCTTATGATACTCTCGAGCACAAAATGCAAGATATTGTTCAACGGCAAAATTAAACTATCTACGATCATTTACGATAAGCACTGGGTATAAAATTTTCTGTGTGTCGATGAAGATCTGACGCGGCTGAAGCTTGGAACAGTGGCTCTGTATGATATTAATTTAATGACCATTTCTTTTCAGCCTATATATTGCCCATGCTCCTGGTATGGCCATAAAAAAGGTTTTGGCAAGAAATGGAAAATATTTTACAGACAAGAGTCCATTTAAGTTGTTTGGCAGTCTGAACATTTCAGCTCACCATGATGTAGGTGGTAATCCAAGTACACTGTTGATGATTAGCACCAAAGATTAATCTGATCTCATTCTTGGTTATATGACTATGTTGACGTTCCTATCTGAAATAAAACAATTATATTTATAGTTGTATTATACCATATATATATGGACCACTAATTATTATTATTATAATGCCCTTAAGGGTATATTTATTATAATGTAGTTCACCGTTAGACCGTTTTACGTGGAGATCACCTACCCACGCGGGGTGGGACAAAATAATGACAAAATTTGTAGGGTGGAAGGAGTTACGCAGCTTATGCTTGCCTATGGACAGATTTTGAGCATACAATACACTGTCATTAAGTACAATATATGGAAATAATAGTTTGGCTTAGAACTCATATTACTGACTAATAGTATTTGACTACCGAACGTCATAGTGTCTCGTTAATTGTGCTTACTAAATTGAATGACCGAGACATGACTATAAATATTAAAGTGGTTCTTTACACAGAATGGTCTCCGGTGTAGAAAGATGTCACGTAGAGTTTTGTCAAGATAAATTCATATAGTATGTTAATTAACATTACTGGACATACACTTCATTTGATGGGCTTCAGGGGCGCCTCAGTGGTCTAGCGGTCCCATGTTGGACCACGGATGACTACCACCCGTGTTTGAATCTCGGCATGGACATATCTGAAGGATGTTTCATCTTTGACTTTGCTTCATTACCTTTGGAGGTCACTTGGCCCATTTAGTGGCCATAAAACATCAATCATCATGGGCTTCAGATGTTATCTGCTGCATAATAATAACAATAGATAGACTCGGACAAACCTTTTAGAGCTTTTAAGGCTATGACACATCAGTTAGAATGCTGTACTGCCAATGTCCAGGTTGTGGGTTCAAATCTGGCTCCTAACTGCCTATGTGTTGGTAGGATTTATTTCCCTAGACAGACACCTCTCAACCATACATCCCATGTGTGACCATCAACAAGGCTAAACAACTCTAATCAACTTCTAGACCACACTCATTACAATATAGTAACCTCGCTTCTGGTGGAAATAAATATACATATATGAGGGAGAAGCAAACGGTCTGTAATTTACAGCTTCCCCATGGAAACTAATTCTAAATTAATTTATAATAAATGGCATGTTCGGTGGAGAAAACCATGCCAGTTGCCTGGTTGGGTGAAAAACTCCCTCCTACTATAATGTCACGGCCGAGGCACGAACCTGTAACCTCCCGCACAGAATGACCATAGCCATAGGTAAATAGTCTCGCGGTCTACCTATGTGGTCAACAATATATATACTTTTGGCAGGCTTATCATTAAAATATATACATACTTTATCTGTTCAATGGGAAGTAGTTATGATGGCGAGATTTATGTCTCCAAATTTACTCTAATGAAATCAATATACAACACCTACTGGTACTCGCCCAATGCAATACCATGTTTATAATAGTATAGCACTAAGTATCTATCCAAATGATAAAATCAACATTATTTATTACATCACACGAGATGGGTTTTTTATATAACATTAATTATCTCGTAATAATATAGGTAATCCTGATTTCACTAATCATGCTGTAATTATATCAAATGACTCTCATGAGCCACAATTCTTGTGTGTTTTTGCCATATATATATATATATATATCTTGTCTTTGTAGTCATCCATAAATCATTCCTTTTATTTAGCATCAGTTGAGTGCTATAAATACTAACCAAGTGACATTGAACTAGGTCACTTAATTCTGGGTTAACTGGAGTGTTATTGTTAAATTGTAGGTACAGTTCTGGTGGCTCAGTGAGAAGGGTGGTGGATTAAAACATTGAGCTCCTCTGTTCAAATCCACCAACTGGCTACAGCTATTTTATTTGGTGAACGTTTGGCTCTCCCACAAAATGAACACCTGGTGTTTGATGGTGATGGATTATTTCAGATTATGGATTATTTCAGATTGTGGATTATTTTACATCATGGAATATTTAAGATTATGGATTATCACAGGCTATGCATTATTCAATATTATGTGCCTGTAACTAGTAGACAGAAACTATTTACTCCCCAAGGAGTTGACAATGGTGCTAGACTTTACAGTTCCATATATACCAGAGGGACGAATTGCAGACGAATAAAGTCCTCAGCCCTTAACCAGCACACAAAGTCCTTAGAATAGCAGAGATGGTATGAGAATATAAAACTGTGACCGAGGAAAGATCCTCATTCAGTCAGCCACGAACTGGAACATCTATTCATACGTATAGAATATATTGCTCAAAAGTCAAAATCTGTCATATATATCTCAACGGCATATATATTTCGTGTTCAGAACTGCTACAAAATGTCAATTTAACCCAAATCAATTTAAATCACTTATCTATTTTAGAAAAGAGCCTGTACGAACTAGAATAATTTCACTCAATCATACAAACAACCATTTTGAAAATTTCTCACTGACACACTGATAATGATCCTCAAAAAACAAAGACAAACTGTATACTTTCAAATAAATGTTTATTTAATATCAGCATAAACTGAACAAGTTGTGTGTATGTGTTTGTCAGTGCAGGCACACATCACAATCACGGGTCAATTTTCACATGATTATTCAGCCAAAAGCAGTTATTATGTGTGTGTGTGTGTGTGTGTGTACGAGACTAATGTCCACAATGAACATTAACTTGTGTTAATTATGTAAATAAAAATGCAAATTCACAAATAAGTTTACAACCACGATAATATTAGCATTTTTAATGACAACAAATGCTTAAAAATTATGTTTGCTATAATAGCCAATTGGGTTACTTTTATACACTATGTAACAGAAACATTGTAAGCTACAAAAGAGGACAGGTTTCCCAAATGAATAATTACACTTCAATTAAGAAAACACTCGGTGCAAAGGATCAATTTTAAATATATTAGATTCATATTATTAATTTAAACCTAAGTCGTGATAATGCCTAACATGAGAAATTGAATATCTACACTAAATTAAAGGTTAGTAGAGGTTTGTAGTTGTTCACTGATAAAGTTTTGAAATAATACATCAAAGTAGCCAATTCTGACAAATCTGTATCTACACCTCACAACTGTTTCAATATCTTAATATATATTTATAAATAATTCCATTAAACAGAATCAAACTTAACTGACTAAATCTAAATTTATATCATAAATCATTTCATAAAGTTTAGTAACGAAAATTGCAAATTTATCAATTCATATTCAAAATTGTTTAAACATCACATTCCAGGATGGATCCCAATATCTGGCTGACACTAAATTATAAACGTATATCTAACAGACACTACCAAACAAAAATAATCTTATTCTCCCATCATCCTGAATGTTGACTGAGAACTTATAAAATAGTGACTAGATTTGTCTTTAGAGAATGTCACCACCAAAGCTACGCAGTAAATTCTAAAACAGTACACCACGAATAAAGAATATTAGACACAAAACAAGGGTCATGTGACTAGTCTTCTGCTTCACTAGACTGTGACTGAAGTTCCAATCTTGTCACAATTTCATCCCACTGTACCAACTGTTTTGAGAGCATAGTTATCTGAGGTAAAAGGTCAAAGTCAGTAACTTCAAGCATGACAAAATGTGATACTTTGTTTTCTTTAAGTAAAAGCTAAATCAAGTTTTCAGCTTTTTCACACCTTTACATTAATATTCTAACGTTTTCAGTCTTAGACTTACCTTCAAACTAATTTTAAATGCGGTTTATTGTGTTATAATGCGATATCTGGAATTGGCACTAATCTTTGAAAACAACTGAAGTTGGTAATGATGAAAACCAATTTTTACTTTCAAATAATTTAGTAATAATTTTGTAGATCCCTTGCTAATCTCTTAAAGGTTTTATCATATTTATCAGTATATATATATATATAATATGAACAAATCAGAAAGAGAGAAAATGATGATAATGCTTCTCTAATCTCATCTTTATCTGCATTTTACTAAAGCATAAAAGTAATATCTGATCTCAAATTGATATGGTGTATTTGACCCCAAATCTGGATATGATGTGATGCTGTTTTCTGTTATGATAAGTTATGATACGTTCTGCTGTGCTGTATTGCACCACATCGCTTTATGTATATTTAATGACTGTGACTTAAAAACACCATCTGCTAAACCAGCCAATATTTTGATTTTGTTTCATCTCGCTATTAAAAATGCTTGCATTTAACAACAGTGGAGTCTCGCCATTTCAGAAATGGTGAGACTCCACTAAGATAACAAAGGATACGGCACTGTTATATTGGGAGGCTAAATCTTTTACTTCTTCTGTTAGCTCGCAGGCTGCATCCTGGAAACAGAAAACATCAGCGAGTAAGGAACCCAATGTTATGTAGATAACGATAATCAATCAATATAAATTTTTCTATAAATCAATGAGCACAGACATGTTAGTTTATTAGAACTACTGTATTTGCCAATCAACACACGTATTAGGCTCCATACACACACACAATGGTATTGCATAATGACATATAATTATATTTGTGTGTTATTTTTAAACAACTGTACAGACACAAGAATGTCACAGCAAAGCTACAACATCTCCCTACAAATATAAATTAATTAATCAACTTACCTGTTGTTCTAGGTGTATTTTACTCAGTTCCTGAAGTTTCCCCTCCAGTTCTGGAACAACTGAAAACACAACAAAAGTGTAACTGATGCAATTAAATAATTCTAACCCTCAAAATTACTCAATTCCAACTATTCTATATAACAATGCTGTACCTTAGTCTGCAATATTTACAGTAAATATTTAATTAACAACAGATTTTTGTTTTCAAAATAGTTTACACTAATACACATCACCGTAATACGTTCAGAAATTCCTGTGCAAATAATCAATTTGCTAGAGCTTTTCTGTTTGAAAATTCATTCTCATGATTTAGTCTAAAGTTAATCACATACAGTGAAATCTGATCCACATACATTTCAAAACAGTGGATGAGTGCTGCAGCCAGTGTAGGATAGTTAATCCTCAAACAGACTCCAGAATATGGATTTCTTTAACCAAATGTATTTAATATTTTCTGTTAAACACAGAAATTTGGGAAGTTGTTTGATACAACATGATGTGTTCACTGTGAACACTTATCTCAGTGATTCCAAGCTGACCTTTTATGTGCTCACTACCAAGTACATCGGCTAAGTCTTTAATATTCTCCAGATATTTTGCTGTCTGATGAATGTGATCCTCTTCTATATGTGAAGAACAAAATACAAACAGACTGATATCTCATAAACACCGATAAAAAAACCTCAAAGTGCTCATAGATAAAAGTTAAAATAATATTAACAGGGGTTCAGAAATGTCAGGCTTTGAGCAATAGTTGCATTCTCTGATCACACAACTGTCTGTGAGCAGAATTAAACAACAGTTCATCTCACCAGCTAAAATACTCTCTATTTTAGCTTCTCGTGTTGTCATCAATGGCTCAGCAAAATCTGGATCCAAATAGTCATTGAGCTCTCCCACTGAAAACCATAATAAGGAAATATCATTGACTGTTACATTGGCTGGTTGATAGTATTACTTTCTAGATCAGCATATCAAATAATCCTCTTCGTACTTTTGAACTTGGAGCATTTTTAACATAATTATTGATCAGTTAGTGACATCATATATAGCATACATCTATAAAATTATTTGTTAACCAAATGGATACCAGACACAGCACAATAACAAATTGGCAACCCAACTAGTGTCATATCTGTTACACAAAGATCAGCTCAGTGCAGCCCTGACACCTGACACTATTTTACCCAGGACACCTGACACTATTTTACCCAGGACATTCATCCTAATTTGCTGGGTTATTCCTTGGATTGTGAATGTAAAAAAGGCAATCATGTTCTGTGTACTATATATACTTGTATAAGACAAATTGCAATTATGGACCCTTCCAAGGGAACTGCATCAAATCTATACACAAGTTAAATGTCAAACCAACAATTATTATAGAGAAAACCCTCACTGAAAAAAATACTCATTTCTGCTCATACCATTTGTGTTAAAATATTAACAGTGTTGAGTCAAAATAATTATTCACGAAATATACATCAAATTATTTAAATAATTCCTATGATATACTGATCATGTAACTATGTGCGATATGTCTGTATCTGTACCAGTATGTAGATGTGCATCATGGTGAATCATTAGAGGCCTGTAATTTGTAGAAGCCCACAGAAAAATAATAACAAAATTTGATTAAATGAAAACCATTTAGAACCTACCACAATTGATTTCAGAGTTCAGAAAAGTTGAGTCATTTAGCCTCAGCTCTTGGCATATCCAGAAGAGGAATGACACTCATATGAAATATCCCACAAATACAGGTATGAGTTTGTTTCAACACACAACATGGAGGTTTGCGGCACTATACTCTAACAACTGCACCATCAGAGAATCCACAATGGATTTTCAAAAAAATGAAATGTTCTTTTAAGGTCCACTTTTCTGCACATTGTATAGAGACCAAGGAGCACCCGAAAGATATGAAATGAAGGATGAAAACACCTTTGAGATTTGGGTCTGCCGGGAACGGCAATAGAACCTGGGACCTATTGATCTCTGGTCTAGCATGCTACTGCTGTGCCACAAGTGCCCCCCCATCGATTTTCATAGATGAACGTGACATAAAACCATCAAAGAACGTTAAAACAATTCAATTTAGAAGGGATGACAATTCTGTTTGTGGTATCGTTTAATCAGCTAATTATTGGTTTACAAAGTTACATCTCTTTCCTTGCGACACCTGATGATTTTTTGTTGCCTAACATTTACCACCAAAATACATGGTCATGTGACATGGTGCTGTTATATACAGAGCAGACGTAGATAGGGTTTGTGATGAATTTATATGTGAACTGTTCATTGCAATATACAAAATATGATGTGATATGGCTGTGCCAGTTGTAATGTTCTATAAAATAAGATATGTCAGAATACAGACAGTGGTTGATATATATATATATTTATTCTTACTGTCCATGATAATTTTATTGTTCAATAAATTACATCAAATATTTTTGCCTTTAGGTGTTACTCATGTGTAAGATGAATAACCTTATATCTAATAAATTCTAGAATTAACTCCTCTGCTTTTACATGAGTATAAAAAGTAGTTGTTAAAAACAAGAAACAGGTGTCAAAAAATCTTACTGCGGTTTAGAACTGGTCCAGCTTTCTTTGTATTAGCCACAGCATTAACAAACTGATGTTTCAGACCAGCCAGTGTGTCAACAATCTGGAAAGAGATGCTTGGAAATGAACAGAAATCTCAACACATGGTAAACTTGTGGACTTGAAAATTATGTTCATCAATAGGAATTGTTATATAGACAGTAGAATCAACTAACTGTATTAAGCTCTAAGATAAACACATTACAAGTGAGGTACAGATTACAATATCAACAGTGAGCTGACTTTTTTCTAATACCAGGAAAAATCACACTCACGATTTATAAACTTCGGGGATGATAATAGTTAATTAAAGAAAGTGTTAAGTATTTAGTGATAATCTGTAATCTAAAAATTCTATCTGGTGAAAGAATTTCAACATGAGATCTGTAAAGAGATGTCCAGCAAGTTGCCAAACAAAAATTAGCCAAACCAAAACAAACAAAAAAAACAGTGAAAGTTATGGTAGTCATTTGTGAACTTTATACACTTCTAATCAGAACAATCACAACTGAACTCAATCAGTGAACAGAGAAATAGTTCTGACAACTAATCAGCAACAGAGCTTGTCTGAAAGAATAATTGTGCTGAAAGCGATTCTTACAGAAAATATAAACAAAGCATCCTTTTGACATGTTGTACTTCAGACTGGGCAATATTGAAAATTATATTTTTACACAGATGTATATTATGATTAAAAAAAACACTTGAATTAGACATTTGTGTTCCACAGGATACAAGACAGACATCAACAGGCCAGGAATTTAATCTAAACCAATGAAAATGAACACAGAAGTTGTGACTTACCTGTCATTATATGACTGAACAAGTTATTAAGCTTTAACTAGAAACACATTCAGCCACCAAGAATAACAGCAATAAAAAACAGTTTCAACTCAAGGCGGAGTATTATATCATGGAACAATTTCATATCAGTTATAAAATGAAATAAAAATATTTGGTTCAGATCAATATCAGACATTATTTAAGACGATACATCCAGGACCAAGGACACCTGGTGTATTAGGATGGCGTTTTGCTTCACAGAACACGTTTAACAGACACAATTTGATTGCAATGGCAAATAATGATGGTCATCCTTCTCTTACCAACACAGGGATCAAATGAGATGGGTAGCCATTTTATACGGATTGTTACCATACATGTTTTATGATACAGTTAGACCTGATCTAACTACGGATATTGGTGTCAAGCATAATCTCAGATGGTAGTTGTGTGATAATAAAAAACCATGACTTAAACATGTACCATTAGTATCAGATAAGATATGATCCATGCTTGTATTCAATTGATTCAAAATTAATAAACTTTGAACTGTATGTTCATAAACCCATATTAAACTAGTAATGAAATGAAGTGGTTTGAATGAACAGTGAATTATTACAGCAGCTGGTGCAGACATTGGGTCAATTTAATTCCAGTACTGAAAGCAATTTCAATTCCAAAATTGGAATTGCTTATTTAAACAAAATGGAATTGGAATAGATAAATTTGGATTGAAGTTTTCTACAAAAAAATTAAATCCACAAATTAATTTACCTTTTAAATTTTTAATTCAGAATTATTTCTTCCATGACAATCCTACTTGGAATATGAACTATTCAGCGTAGGTATTCCAAGTAGGTACTCGGAGTGCCTACTCATGGTAAAAAGTAGTAGGTAAAAAAGAGTAGATAACAAATGGAATTAGAATTGATAAATCTGGAATTGATAAATTTGATGTGGAATTAGAATTGACCAAATGGAATTGACCCTTTGTCTACAGCTGTGATGAGTTTATTTCTTTAAACCGCCACTCAACAGGTTAGTTTAGAGTGAGGTTGTTATTAAATGTTGTCATAGTTTGGACTAGTGTCTAAAACAATATTGGCTTCCAGATATTAAAATTACCCAAGAGGCTTTGAGGATTGAATGCAAAACGACAATTAAATAGGAATACCGAGATCTGAACATTGTTACATAACATTCAATATTATTATTAATGCTTGAAAATGAAAATTTTTGTGACAGCAGAGTGTGAAGTGTAGAAGATCATTTGGTCTTAGAAACCCATCACCAAAACGAGGTCACGTCAAGTACAAACCACATCTAAATTATCTACTAAAGAGTTAGACAGCAACCATGACCTGTTAGAATAAATATAAACGTAGCGAAGCAGTGATGTCAGAGTGCCTTAGTTAACATACATCTAACTCGACTAGACTACGTCAACTAGACAAGATACCATAAAGGAATAAAAACAAATAATACAGATAATGAACTTATACAAATGTTACACACAGTCATTATTTACGCAGCCAAAACCTGGCTCTCACAAGCTGAATTAACAAAGAATATTTGGCTGTAGCAAGCCACGGATATAAATAAATATCAAATGCATGCACACACAAACTCAGCCAACTCTCATTTAACTAGCTAGGTAGAGAACAAGTGTGTAACTTGATTAATCAAGAGTAGGGAGAATCAATATCGTTTCCATATTTTGTTCAAGTATTCCTTAAAGCACTTCTTTCTGAAACTTCATTTAGTCATAATCTGGTTAATTAAGAGTTGAGCACGTGCAAACAATCAGCACAGATATAAATATTAGCATATGCCATGGCGTAGCATTTTAACCATTTTCGGGGGAAATCTTTGCTACCCCAGTACCAATAAGCTAGAATTATCAAAAACAAAACAAAAAGACATTTTACAAAATATTTCAAGCCTTCCAAAAACTAATATATCTGTGCTGATTCATTAAAATAGTATTAGTTTACTAACAAAACCAGTTTATCTTAAACAGTTAACTGCCTATGACTGACAAGCAGTGAACCACTACATATTGAGAAGGATATATACAGATTATGTAGACAACAATAAAGTAATGATACAAACCTGTGGCGAGTCCTAAAATCATACAAAAATGGGTCAAAAAGACAAGATGCACAAAGTTAACGAGGTGTCAAACATTTTATCGAAGCTCAATATATGTAAAGAATCAAATAACAACAGCCGGAGAGAGAAACATAGGCAGAGAGACGCGGTCACGCAACAACAGCAGAACAATATTCATCGCAAAGCCCTGGAGAGAGTTAAGTTTAAGACATGATGAAATTTAAAAATTTATTTTATTACAACATCATAGCAAAGCTCTGGAAATAAACTGGGGGGTGGGGTGGATGTTGTAGAATAAGCAGCTTCAACTAAAACATGACGAAAAAACAATACATCATGCAGAATAAGGTAAAAATAGACTGTGTGTAAAAAATAACAAGCCACATTCCGTGATATACTGTGGCCCATGGTATATCATTTAAAGCAGAAACATATAGCATTTAGTTTAGCAATTATCATTAATCATTATTGTTTAACATATTATCTCATCTTCATAAACCCCCTGTCATTTGTTATCTGATCAACAACTAATTAGTTCGGGTCACAGCAATTACTAAAGATTTTATCAAACTTTACAGGCTCCTTTTTTCTGCATTCTATAAAATCCAGCTAATTTGTTATGGGGTTTTAATGAAAACAATTTACTTCTGGCAGTCAGACTTTCTTCTCTTGTATGGTGAAGTTTTGAAAAAGCGTTCAAAATAACACATTTCATTAAATTCAAAACTAAACACAACAAAAATCAGTTAAAACAAACGTTCTTGATGGATAAAGTATATATCAGTAATGAGATTTTGTCCTGTAACAGTACTCACAATCTTATTTTTATCATTAGTATTATGACTGTTACTAGGTTTTAATACCGTAGTGTTCCATGTACACTGCACACTTTTTTCACCCTTTCCTTGTTTGTATTGGGGATGCAGTGGTATACACCATAACTAAATGTTTCCAGCTTTTTTCCGACCTCTTCCCAAGAAAACCGAGTACCTTTTGACTTTGATCGTACCTTTTCTTATACAATATTATGTAATGGAATATTTGATTAATGTTTTACTGATACTGTATATGTGTTTCATCTATTTCTGAAATTTATCTGTATTTCACAGTTTGTACAAAGCCATGTGCATTTATTCGGTGTTTTGTGTCCTTAATTGAAGTGCCATCTATAAAAACATCAGGGTGTCTAACATGGGTGTAACACATGTAAAGTGAGTGATATTAGGCATACTATTCGCCTTCAGCACACCTCTGTATCGACGTCGTAGAGGTGCAACAGATGGCAGGTCAGACACGCCAGGTCCTCAGGTAGACATTCACATTTCGGTGACAAAGCTTTTGTTAAGAAAGTGACCCCCATCAGTGTTCCTCCTTTCCGTCAACGATTATCACCCAAAAGCCTCACGACATATCCACAGTGTCATGATCCATTCACTACTTATTTGGCGACAGATCAATTTATTTTGTGGAAATAAATATATTTAACATCCAGTTGCAGATTTTCTCAGTTTCTCCTACATGTTATATACTAAAACTAGGTTTTCCCAAACATTTTCTGATCAAAAAGAGATGCGCATTATACACAAATGCAGGCAATACACAGAAGAATACAGTAGTTAGACAATAGTTAGACAAATTATAATGCATAAAAAAATTAAAACACTCTTCAAATAAGAGTGAAGTGAATAAAGGTAATGAAAAAGGTAAAGATTTAATGATCTCAGAGTTGAAGTCTCCCTAAAGGCCAGTGAAAATATCAGAATGTGTGCTTGAATACACATAAGCATAAACATTAAATTAGTTATCATATTAAACATAGTATAACGTCTTCTATTTCTAAACAAAATTGTTCCAGGGTTACACAAATAATTTTAATTCCACTTTTATTCAACAAGTGGAAAAAGATATATCTAGATGTAATGCAAAGAACTCAAAATTTTATAATAAAAAACAACTAATGATTTATATATATATGTATGTATATATATATATATATATATATACACACACCAGTTCTTATTCAGCTTCAGTGGATAAAACTAAAGTTGTCAGTATGTACATTGCTGTAAACCATAATTGATCAGCTAAGGAATACATTGGTCACCACTTATATTTTCAGTACTTAGCCATGCAGATTTCTGTAAATAATAGTAAGTGATATGACAGTAGCTACATGTCCGTGAGCCATACATTTAAACCTATACTCAAAAAGTATGTGAGCCATTATGTGCATACGTATGTTTTTATTTCCAGTTATGTGAGTTGTAGTTTTAATGGCATTAGTCCAGTGACCTGAAAGAAAACACTTCAGGTCAATGAATTACTCTAACTGTGTATCTTTAGTAATGGGGTTTAAACGTACACAAGCTTTTTTCACACGTGTGTTGATATACACAAGCTCTACCACTATGAGAGAGATGTACTACTGTGTCTTAGACTTTAAACTTATAAGTATTGGAATTTTGTAGCTGTTTAATTGATTAAACCTGTAGTTTAAGAAAACATTGGGGCACCATTTCCTGTGTGATTCTCTCGACCTAGAACTCAGCCATTATCTTTTCAAAAAGAGATGTGTGCATCCTCGCACAAAAACAGATGCATGTGCATCCTTACGTACATTTAGACTTGGGGTCTAAACATACGGCTCATGTATGTGTAGACAGTTCCTATTTTAAAGGTACATTAATCAGTAAGTGTTCATTGCTCACTATCATTTAAATGTAATTTCTGTTAAAGAGGTGACAATTAAGTCAGTGAGGGGCACATCATATGTTACATTCACAGCAATATCATTCATGAGCAAACCTTTTGGCTGCTTTGTAGCCTCTAACCATTAAAAAAATGATTTTTCAATAAAAAAATTTCCACAAACAAAACAGATCACACCATTCATGGACCTAGACTTGGTTTGTCCATGAGTATTTATATAAAGATAACAATTATGATTATGTGGCTCTTAAGTAAGATCATGTCCTACTCCTACGATCATGGTGGTCTACTCAGACATCGGCCTCCAATGTATATCAGCCACCTATAAACTAAGTATAGAATGCTGCAGGGCATGCTGCTTCCATTCCATTCTAAGCAGATCTGAACTAGTAGTTGGCAAACCATTGCCATGATTGAATGACACCAAAGGTAACTGATATGCAAGCTAAAGACAAATTGCAATTAACATGATGAGAAGGTTACATCAAACTGTATATAAGGAGGTGTAAAATATAATGCTATTATTTATCTATTTTGAGCAAACGAATATAAATTATAACAAATCTCGCACACAAAATCAATGCCTGGTATAGTGAACAAGTCAGTGACAGCTTAACATGTAATCACAAAATTGTTGTTATTTAATGACACATCGACTGTCATCGGCACAATTTAGGCCATTCAGTGTCCTAGAACGTTTAAAAATAAAACGGTATTAAAGTTAATAAACCAAATTACTGGCATCGATAAAAGTTATGTATAACCTAAGATATAAAGGTGTAAATTGTTAAGTGTAAATATTTAAACAATACTGAGGTAGACTATAGCCACCAGTGGCTCCCCCATGTGAATAACAATGAGAATATAGGCGACTGATGTGCGTCGGTGGCCGAAACCTGTCTCCACCCTCATGATTATGTAGGGTTAAGATCTAGAGTCTGCTCCTTTCACCTTTGTTAGGCATTTCAGGCCATTTTTATGCCTGAATATATGGCCTTAGATTTTTTAACTATCTGATAGAGCTATTTCTCTCCTTCAAAATGATACTTAAATAAGTCTGTACATCCACCCGTTATGAAGTTATTATAATTTTATAACAACATTTGGTATTGATAGGAAAATGACACTGGCTGATGGCACCCTATTGGAGTAAAACTGGTTCTAATGCTTCACATAAAAGTGAATAACTCACCACTCAGATACCACATTCCAATAAATGAGGTGTTGTTTTAATTGCTGATACCAGTACAACAATATTGAATTCATAATATATTCAAAATGGCAGCCAAAATCCAAGATGGCAACCTAAATCCCAGATGGCTACCATTAACCACACCAACATCGAAAATCTGGCATCTCTCATGCTATCCAAATATCCCCCCATATTTCTCAAAGGATGTAGGCTTGTCTGAAAAAATATCATTAGAAGTCTTCAGGACGAATTCCATCCCCAGGGTGGAAATATTTAGCTCCTGCTAATGGTAACTAGGTTGATAAAGACCTTAAGAAGTTGGTCTATGATCCAATGCTCTACCAGTTACATCACATAGCTGTAAGAGCACAATAGGTTACATAATCTAAGATTAAGCTTTTAAAATCAACAATTACTTAAATTAGTGGCCAGTGAGCTCCGGTGGCCTAGCGGTTAAGCACCCGGCACTTGGTGTCAACGGTCGCAGGTTCGAACCCTGTAAGAGGTTGAAACTTTTCCAGGGATTAATTTCTCGGCTCACTACATCGTGGGTGGCTGACCACGTTAAATGGCGCTGCCGTCTCCACTGAATTATTTAAAATAAAGGGGGACGTTAAAAACCCCCTGAGGACGTAAAACACTCTGGCAGTGATCACTCTCAGGGTATTTCGGCTCCATCTTTCCGTACTGCTCCCCTGTGAGTGGTGGGGGAGGCGGTTTCTCAACCACTCCAACATAGAGGCTGTGTTGATTAAGCGACAGCCTGGGGATTCTCCCAGAACAACAAAACCAATTAGTGGCCAATAGTTAACACTGTAAAACCTCTATGTGGTCGAGATGACATAACCACACAATAGAGAACTGAAAAACAAAACACCATTCATCAACATGGGGATTTTGCATGGTTTCTATCAGTGACGTCTGCTCTCAGTGGGAGGGGTACCCTATTTGAATCTAATGCTGCTTATTTTGTACTTCATGGTTACAATGTGTATATATTTATAATATATATATATATTGATTATATTTCAACAACATATATATACTCAAGTTTGATGATCTAATTTAGATATTTCCATATTTTGTCCAATAAATTGTTGCTGTTCATACGATTTTTGGCCGATTTTTTTCGAACAAGGTCACAGAGATTCCCCATTGTATCTGGGTCACAATAATGATGGGAAACCGATATGAACTATACTGCATATTAACACTGAGAAGTGAGTCCAGCTGTTGAGCAACCATTGTGCAAGTGTCATGAAACGATGTACATGTTTTATGATAATATCTCCTCGCATTGGGTTGTTATGTCAAATACAATATAATAATCAGAGACATGTATTTCTTAGCTTTTGATAGATATATCTGAAGGTTGTTTCATCTTTGACTTCACCTCATTACCTTTATTTTATTATCTTAAAAACTGAATGAGATATGACTCGAAATGTACGGCTAGATGGGAAATATTTCTAAGCGCTCGCTTAAATACGTTTGTCAACATTGGAGGTCACGTGACCTAAAATGCCTACCTTTGGCTTTGTGCTGTATAAACATGTACAAATTTTACCTAATAAAAAACCCCAATGGAAACGAGGTTGGTTGTCCTGGGCTGAACTATCACATATTTACCTCTGGCCTAGGCTAGAGGTGTTTAAAAATATAACGGAACTATAGTTATAGTATATAGATCTAGGAATGGCTGAGGTAGATAACATCTTAACTCATTAACCGTCATCTTTCGAGCTGTCACTTTCAAAATGTATGGCGAAAAAGTACTTACACTAATTTACTTCGCATTATATATTAAACACTAATGCCACATATGTAACTTTACCTTCGGGTATGACGAATCTTTATCAGCATCACCAAATATACGCTTTTCCAGAGTTTCTATTTGTTTTTCAAGCAAATCCAAATTGTCATCCGCCATCGTGAATTTCTTAGGTGTGTCTATTTGTCCCCATGGTTGTTTAGAACAAGGGTAGGCAATATTTAGAACCCTATACTTGCTTGGCTATATAATAGCTAGAACAGAATGGATTTACACACACATACACACACACTAAATGATATATATGTAAAAACCTTATAAGAGATTTAAACGATAATTTATATTTATCCGTGAAAGCAACCTTGAATAGGTGTGTTTTTAGAATGGATTTATTTCATGAGGCGACGCATTTTTAATATCTATCGGCCACCTATTCCACAAAGTGGGGGCTGCAACCCTATATGTACAATCACCGAATCCGGGACATTCAGCCTACGGACACTTAGCCAACGGACACTTAGCTAACGGACATTTAGCCAATATTTGCAGGGAGGACATTTAGCCAACATTCAAATTTTGGATTATGTTTATGTGAGTTTTCATAAATATAGTTGTTTCAATAAATACAAAACATTGTATGTAACTGTATTTTTGTAATTCATTGTACAAATGTAACAAATGCAAATGTTACATATAGTACACAGCTGTTATATTCAATCGTCATAGTGTATGTAATTGAATTTTATTCAATTCATTGTACGAATGTAATGATCACAAACAAATGTCTCATAATCTAAAATTTGAAAACACAAACATTGCATATAATACATTCATTATTTCTGACATGTTGTCTATAGGTGTACATTGTCAATATTCCTATTATTAAGTCTACATCATATACTTTTAATATAGTTGTTTGTGTTATCTATATTGTTTCCATATTTTATATTTCTTAACTGGGTGCTAAGTATAAATACACTTGAATAAAATATTGAGTCATTTAAGAACAGAAGAAAAAAACATAGCGAGCCATAATAATCTCATTTAAATTTATCACTCAAATAATGACATGAGTATTTCTTTATAGTGTCTGTAATTAACAAACATCAAAATGCTCAATGGTTTCAATGCCATTCCACCATGTCTTGCACACAGTTATTGAATTTTGGCTTAAATACGGACGTATATCTGTATGATTTTAAAATTGTGTGACACAGACTACCGGTAATAATCATATTCTCGTTTATCCCACATATTATCATGCAACAAACCTTGTCAGATCAACACATTCTGACTGTACATTAAACAGAATCACTGTAAAGGAAGCCAGATCTAATTGCCCTGGGGCCCTTTTATCCTACTAGCCTACAGAAGCCACTGGTTCCAGGTGAAAGAAGTTTAGTGTCAATGGGGATGGTCTGGTCAACTTGAAGGTACACCAAACAGAAGCACTGTAAACAAAGCCAGATCTATTTGCACTAGATGACCCATTTATTTGATAGTGTCTTTCACATACATGCGTTTTTATTAGCACACTGCTCAATATTTGGAGTACGGATAGTTGCTCTGAACTTTAATTCCCTATAATTGGTAATATTCATCCCAATAATTATATAGGTAATATGATACTAAGAAATATATTTCTGAATTAAAAATCATTTATTTTTTTTTTAATTTTTCATCATTAACAATTCACTGGTGAGTAAGTGTCCACTTTTCCATTTTGTTTGGTGAGCAACTGTTCGGGTGAGCAACTGTCCTACACCATAATATTTGACACGTGAATGTCTACATGAATAGTGGGAATATAACAAAATAATGACAGTTATTATTCTTTTGCACACAAAATGAAGATTGTCTATCTGAACAATTAAATAGTCTAATTCAGCACTGCCTCTGAAGAATCCTATAGCAGAATCCCATCTTAAAAGCTTTACTGTTGCATAGAAGATTGTGCACTTTAGTGTGAATATTTACAAAGTTTGAAAATATTCGTTCACTTGATGATGATGAAACTGAATCCATTGAACATTTTATTATTATCACACTTTTTGCACTTTGCACATTTCTTATTTCCAACGCAACATGTAAAAAATGTTCCCAAGTCGAATTCTCTGGCCTTCCACCTTTATACAGTACTAAAGGCTGGATATCAAATAATAATCACAGTATTAGTTCAATAATTTAAGCCAACATGCAGGTATGTATCAATGTGATATAACACTATGATCATGAGAAAGTGTAACACTGCTTCAAATTAAATTCAGAGAGGCTTTCTATACTGAGGTAAAATGAAGTCACATTTTAAAACTGTGATATATCACCTGAGTTATGCAGTCACATCTTAACAACATTACAATACATGTATGTGTCAACATTGGATAGAGGATTATTCTGAGACTAGTAGATTATCTGCCGTATATACAAGTAGTAATAACCCACATACCAGATATAGTTAAGTAGTTAACGGTATTAATAACGTCTGTGTAAAAAAACTCCCAACCCTGACATATCATTATTTATATTTATGTATAATACCGGAGAAAACAATATACATTAATATAAATATACAAATTGTATAAAAAGCAGCAATAATTATTATGTTACTAACATCTTATCTAAAGATAGGCCTATATTTGCAACATCCATAAAGAGAACATAATATTAACAGAGCATACACACACTCCAAAATATAACAATATACATGTAGATGTAAGATGAAAATTTTGAATGTTGGATAAAAGACCCCCTGCAAATATTGGCTAAATGTCCGTTGGCTAAATATCCGTTGGCTAAGTGTCCGTTGGCTAAATGTCCGTTGGCTAAATGTCTGGATACCACAATCACTATATGACTTGAGCCAAGACACAGGTACCTGCAATTATATCTAACCTGAAATTTCGGAATAACTTTCTAATGGACACCAGTTCATACAGGTATTCAGGTTCCATATCATTGATAAATTTATAAGTTAATAATAAAATCTTGAAATTGATACGCTGTCTAACAGGTAGCCCATTTAGTTTTTGAAGAATTGGGGTGATATGATCATATTTTGCCATATTTGTCACTATGCGAGCTGCACAATTCTGAATTCGTTGAAAGTGATTAATTGATGTTATAATTAGATTTGCCTCATAGCATGGAGTTACAATATACTATACGAGATGTAGCACAGGCATGGACTACAGTTACAAGTACTTGTAACAGTGATTGTTCTTAAGATGGTAGCAGGCATCTCGACATATTGGTGTGACATATGTTAGTGCATGTTAATACATTTGTATAAAAAATAACCCCTAGATTTTGTTAATGCCCCATTAGGGATAATCGAAGATGCATCCATCTCTAATGCTGGTGTCTTTATAGGTATTTAATACGAAGTGGTGAGGCCAAATATATAGTATTTGTTTTATTATCATTTAATCTGAGATGATTTTGAGTCATTCATAGCCGAATATCAGCAATACAAATTACACACAGACACACATGTATCTATATGTGTGCGATTGAATGAGATATTATTTTAGCCATGTCGACAGGTTAAATCTATGTTATACAGATGAGGATTGTCTCCATACTGAAATCTCCAACAAATACAAGTTTAAATCGAATTCAAAAATCATACATATTACGTATCATACTGTATTTCATAAATATGAAAACTGATTAATGATTCAACAGCATATTACACGTTTCAGAGTGGATGTTTTGCACGGCTGCAGGGCGACTGGTTGCTATGGACAACTGGCCGACAATTTGCGTTTAATAGGAATGGCATAGATTTTATCCACTATATATATATATATATATATATGCCACTAAACTAAGTAACGTTCAGCGCGATTTGCATGGATATCATGGTCCGGCCTGTCTAGTTCAAACTTATTTTTTGTAGAACCTTTGCCATCTGACATGACGATGTTAATGGGTAAAATCAATGATCATATGAATTATAATTCACTAGGTGATCCCTGTTACTGTAGCTTTGGCATATATACATGATATCTTGTATTGAAAGCGAATTGTTTTATCTTCTAAATCAACCGTTCGTGTAATGTGTATTACATGTAGATGTCAAGGATGTTAATACCCTAATGTAATGACATTTTTTATTTAATAATATACAAGCGAAACATATATTATTGGATTCCGTGTACAAGTAAAAATAATATTTCCCAAACTTGCAAATCGCCCTTTATATCTACATTAAATATTTAAAAAATCTTCATTGAAATCAATTTTCATTCAGCAAAAAGGTTAATTTTAAAATCATTTATTTTTTGAAACTTATGCTAAAATCGCCGACGAGTCAACATGAATAACGAAGGCTTAGCTGTCTCATTCATCTGGAAAGATGGGTCCGCTCAATTATTGGGTTATATCCTGATAAAAATTGTGTTAAATCCTTTGGAAAAACACAATCGTTCAGCTGAAATACTACTCTCAGTCTCTGTGTAATATGAAATATTTGTTGAAAGATTTAAATTATTTACCGTTAGTGAAAAGTTGCCATCCCCTATTAACAGTGACCGGAGTTGGCAACCGATCCAACGCATTTCGACTGGATCGGTCTCTTACAATTTATATTGGTTCGCTGACGCAGAAGTTTAAGGTAGCTGCTCTTTTGTAGTGTGCAGCCTGCAGCCCAAGCTCCTGCATTTTTCTCCACACAGCCTGTATCAAGTGGAACGAACATCCATGCAGTTCAGCATCGGGAATCAGGATTCGGATTGTCTGTCAAACAGCCGACTCAAAGTGTTACATTTCACCTGGATAGTATACCCTGTCTTGCTATTTGACTCTGGTCCTGCATCGCACTGGTTTACGCACACTACACACCCAGTATGTGGCATTTTGACGCTCCTTGGAGATGGGTATCCGTGGGAACAGGTCAAGTGAACCTGGCTCCCGTGTTGTTGCACTCACGCTGCTCCACGTTGCTTTGATGTCACGTTCAGAAGTATCCTCTTGAGTAGGAACTAACACTGACGCAGATATATCCATGCTGGAATCAGAGTCAGAATCAATCATGCTAACGTCGGAATCATCATTGTGGCCATCGTAGGAAGCGTCACGAATGGCAGAAACCATGCATGGAGTCACCAAATTTCCATTTTAAACACATGACCTGCATGTCAAGGAGAATGCATCTGTTCTGGTTGTACTTTTCACGAGTAATGCGTGTACCACATTTGATATGGCACCTTTTCTCATGGACATCACAACTAACAGCTAAACTGTTTTCGCGAACACCTTGATATATCGGTAAAGGTAATGATTTGCTTGCTTTCCTTTGTTTTTCGGGAAGAATCCCCAGGCTGTTGTTTATTCAGCACAGCCTCTATGGTGGAGTGGCTGAGAAACCTCCTCCGCCACCACTCAAAGGTGAGCATTACGGAAAGGTGGAGCCGAAATACCCTGAGGGTGGTCACTACCAGAGTGTTTTACGTCCTCAGGGGGTCTTTAACATCCCTCTTTGTTTTTAATAATTCAGTGGAGACGGCAGCGCCAATTAACGTGGTCAGGCACCCACGATGTCGTGAGTCGAGAAATTAATCTCTAATAAAAGTTTCTACCTCTTTTTGTGTTCGAACATGTGACCTTTGGCATCCAGTGCCGGGTGCTTAACCGCTAGGCCACCCCAGCTATATATATATATATATATATATATATATATATTTATTTTTTTTAACGAAATTGCAATTGTATATATCAACTGTGAACGTCAGTTCCAAGTTTGTAAATGTGTCCTGGAAAGTATATGTTCTAGCGCAATTGACAATTTGCATTTTTTTCTTCAATTATTTGGTATTTCGTGTCGTGTACCTCTACATAGTGAACATATTGTGTATTTATTCAAACATAGAAAACCTTTATTAGGTCTAGCAATTCCTGTGACTTGCATAAATAAAATCGTCCAACTCTTCAGCATACAATACATCATCCAGCGGCTTGCATCAATAAAATCATCCAACTCTTCAGTTTAATATACATAATCGCTTGCTAGTACAAAAATCAAACAAAGTGCGAGGATAAGATCATTTCTTTAATTAATAATCACAATGTGTAACCGGCGGCCAGTTTTGGCGACCAGACGTCTCGTAAATTTGGCGGCCAGTTGTCCATGGCTGCCAGTCGTCCAGTCACCTTTTGCACTCCCTTGCACTATCTCAGAAACTTCCGCTTCTCAGAGATTGTCAACAGAAGCACGAAGTTGATTATGTTTTAAGTAAACGAAACTAGTATATTAAATGTTCTATTATTATCAGTAAGTGACAAATGATATGCGGCCCACTTTATTGGATAGTTTACTATTCTTTTTAATATCATGGAGGTTGATATTTTAATCCAATGATTTTTTACCCATAATTGTGCTTATGACACAAACTGATAGATCCCAGATAGCATGCCGCATGAATGATATGGCCCACCGACTGGTGGCAGAACCAGCGGCCTACCGGTGGCTAGCCACCAGTGGGCTACTTGCGCTTTGTGGCAATCCACTGGTGGCAATCCACTGATGGCCACTGATAGCAAACCACTGGTGTGGTACTTGTGGTTAATCTTTGGCAAGATTGATCAAATTGTATTGCTAATAATACATTCATATCCACATATTTAATTTCTCCACAACTGTTCTCTAATTTATCTACAACTCTTCATGGATGTCAATGTCACTCTGTAACTCATCTGCAAGATTTTGCATATCTGGCACCACTGAAAATAAAGATTATCATAAAATACCATAATGATTAAGAATACAATGTATAATTTTGCCCTTGGTTTTACTGGATAGCTACAAGTATAAACTATCTAATATTTTAATTTATAACTTTTGCTGCAGCATGATGTCTTATTTATTATACGCTAACATGTCACACGCATCCTGTCAGCTATTTTCTGTATTCTGTCACTACAGGCAGGCGATCGAAAAATTGCACACAAAAATGATAAATCAAGGGGATTTCACAATCAACAGATCACCAGCTACAAATGTAGATCTAAACATTTGCTACACAATGTTATGCATGTTGTAATACATCTCATGATATCAATTAATGCGATAGAGTATACTCACTTCAATCAGAGTCGATATATTAGATCCAAACTGGATAAAACACTTCAACGAGAAATAATCCAAAAAACACGTGCTATTCTGCTGTATAGTCTAGAGATCTAGGTCAAATCAGCATCAGGGAGCATGTATCCAGTACACTGATAGGCTTATACACGCTGACATAGAGGTATAGTCTGTAGCTGGAGCGGTTGATGTTCATAACAGCCTGACTGGCTTGGACTGTTGAATCCAGAATTTTACGACCTGGGATAGCTGACTTGGAGAGCTGGATTATTTATTGGACTAGATCTGGTTATTGCCACTGGCGAACCAGAAGTGGGCCAGTGGTGGCTAGCCTCTGTCACTGGTGGCACATGTTGCCACCAATGGCCCACCTTAGGCTGGCTATCTGGGATCTGGTGTCATAGATCTAAAACTACACCTAGTAAAAGACTAAACTAGTCTAAAGGGGAATACACTTTAAAGATTCTTCTTCCTAATAGTAATAAGTAAATAACTACAAAATACGAACTTGGATAGTGCCTCATAATAAAGACCTAAAGTTAATCTTTGTTTAGCAAATGGTTGATAAAATAATAATATTATAATACTAATACAGAGTGAGAGACTGTTACCATTACATTGTTAGGACTGTTATAAATATAGCAAACATTTATGTTTGGAAGTATTCTACATTTGTTCAAGTCATTTTTGTACAATATGTTTGGGTGGTGGTGGCCAATGGACCAGTTGCCAGTTAGGTAGTTTCCCAACTGTTCCCTAGGTGCAGCACCATTTTCGCAATATATGGTGAGGTTGGGCAATGAGAGACTTTGAAAACAACATACAAATCCTATTATTTAGATTTAGTACAGAATATATAGGCAGATATCTACCTTTTTCTCACTAGACTGGCTCCACATATACACAATATAGGGAAAAACCTGAGTTTTACTAAGAATAATCCAGCAGCCCTGTTTATGATAGAAAAGTATATACAGGAGATCCTGGAGATGGGGGATACAACCATGTTTGTTTACAATTATTAATCACCTGTTAACATGCACTTAAAACAAAAAGGAAATACATTTTCTATTTGTTTAAATGGTATTCTATCCAAAAACAATAGTCGTTCCCAAATAAGTTTTGGTAACTGGTGGATTATGATATATGATTTATTTTTAAACAGTATACATTGTTAGAATAGTTAAAAATGGATTGATACATTATTAAGTTTATAATACACTGTCTAGGTATGTCACATAACCAATAAGGCTGTCTTTCTGGTGACAACCTTTCTTTTTTAATCAATGGACTTGTGAGAAAGGACCCTGGGAAAAGGCATTTTCAGTGTTGTTAATCCATCAGCCTGTCAAACCACATGCCACTAGCCTAGGGGGTCTGTAAAAAAATTTAAAAAATATTTTCAGACATAATTTCCAATTGTACTTATGTTTTCCCTGCTGGCCAACATTGAGCAGCGAAGATAACAACATGATCCCACACCCACGTGGATGTCTGCCAATGCCATTTATCATGACTGTGACTGTATGAGGGCAATATGCTTAATGCTTAACTCTCTATGCTTTAAATACCACATGTCTTGCTCTTAGAGCCTGCCACAATTGATATAAACTTTTTAAAACAAATCCTAGGTAATGGCCAAAGGGTCTGCTGTGTGTTCCAATGTCCCATTGGTCTGACATTTGGGTGTTCTGATTTGGGTGTTTTGAGGGATACTTTTGTCACTATAAGCGACAAATTAATAAAGTAAAAATGTGGTGTGATTATTTATATATTATCAATATAAAACTGATGAATATTACAGAGTATTGCAATAGCTGTATATGTACTAAACAAACTTTAATCCAGATAGATAAACTACACTGTTCTAATGTTTAAAACTATATTGGGCCAATGCCACTTTGTTGTCTCTTGGCCAACATTGGTCAAACAAATCAAATACAATCATTAGTCAACCATTTACGAATCATGTACCAATGGTTTTGCCAACCAATTGCCCCCCTCCCCCAATTCTTTGTTATTAGTAACATCAGAATTAATAATATAACATGTTTTGTATTGATATTTTAGTTTTTCACGCGGAACACTATTCTTGTGAAATGAAATCCAAATTTTCTTTCTAATGCATTAATAATGAAGATATAATGATTAAACCATCATAACAACAACATTCTGAATTTAAAAAAAACAAAACAATTGACAAGCAAAATAAAAGAATAGTTATATTTACATATCAAGAATATTGACTAGATACATTGTTTGACCATAAGAGATTAGAAATCAATGAGTTGAAATTTTTTTGAATGACATTGTTCTCTAATAACTGGAGGCAGTACATTCCACAGACTGTGTATATCACGGATTTCAAATGCTTAGCCAACAATTTAAACTAAAATCATCTGAATTTCATCCTAATCCAAAACAACTGCCTCCAGATAGGGAAGGATCAAGCCGAAGGTCAGTATTTGTCCTGGCTGATATATTGGTTTCACTCATCAAGATGGATCCTAACTAAAATGAAACTACTATTGGAAAAGCAAGTCTGTCATTAGCCAATAGTGGCAACTACGACCATGCCAACTATGACATTTACAACTTTGCGGCTAAACCAGTTTAACTCGTGTTAAACTCTGACTCTAGATGTCTTAAGATGTGCATGGACACACATCTTTTGTTACAAAGTAACTTAATCTGCTCACTTAGGCTGTCACCTTGTACCTTGTTAGCATATTAGGTTTATTTCTGTAAAAATAATCCCAGGCTAGTATTACATCTGAGATCATTTACATTCTTTTATTTGAATTAAAAAAAATGAAAATAAAATATTTTCTGGTACAGTTGAGAGACAAATATATGTTCGGAAAAAATCAAGGCTTTTTGTAAAACAAATGGTGATGCATGTATTCATCTGCGTGTTTGAAGTCATTCTGTTCACTAGATGGTCTCTAGAACTTGTGCAATAAAGAGTTAATTATTTCTATGTGTGAAATCCATAGTAATCTAAGTGTTATCTGATGGCTAATATTTATTTTTATTTATTTAATTCAACCTCTATAAATGGAGAAAAATCGCAGTATAGACAGTAAATACATTAAAACATATACAGCAATAGTACATGGTATACAATATATATTAAAACAGATATACAGCAATATGGCATAGGATACAATGTTCATTAAAACAGATATACAGTGATATGACCTGGGATCCAATATTCATAATATAATACTTGTCATGTACAGCAATATTAAAAGGCATGTGTAAATAGTTTGACTAGTGTGTACTCGCACCACCAGGGTTTAATAAAATGTTCAATGAATAACATCATACATAATATTACCTCTCTATATTAGTCGCCAATAAACTGATTTTGCTAGACTAATACATATATTAGCATAATATTGTTGGAAAACTGAATATATTAGTTTGTATCATAGTAATTCTGCTTTCACATTACAAGTGAAAACATCTGTTTCATGCTTTGTTAGGTAATGGGAGGCTTTGAACAAGGTGTGTTTCATTACTGGGATTCCACTTTAAATATTGTCGGTTCGATAAGTGAATCTGCATAGCATATCTAGATTCATATAGCGCCATAAGAAAATCCCAATGCAGGTGTTACTCTTGAACAACATATTGTTGCCAGACATTTTGTGGTCAGAGAAATGCTATGAATCCAGTGTTTATCTAACTGTAGATAGAAATAATATAAACTTGAGATGTGGCTAGCTCATAATGTTAACTCAACACCGAGCTTCAGACATTTACTACTCTGTATCACAGTCATAGTGTGATCAATGTACTGAGATTGCAATTGTTAATTGAAACTAAATGAAACAACCGGTAATTCCAAGTTTTTAGTCATCTCCAGTTTGTTGGACTTTCTTATTTTGGATAATTTGTGAAAAGTGTGGAGTTTGTGATTATTTATTCATGCATTTCCTATCTTATATTATTTTTATTAGGTAAATTATTAATTCACCGAATCTCAAATTTCAAAGTAGCAAATGGTGAGAAGCGGAAAAAACCCCAGATTCGAACCAAATACCTGGAGGTTATTTTTGAGGGGGGGGAGATGATTAGAATTGCAAACAAAAAATGAATTTAACTAATGACAAAAGCTGTATCTTAATCTTAAGTTGAGAGAAATGTAAACACCAGACATGGGGTCAATTCCACATCAAATTTATCAATTACAATTCCAAATGTATCGATTCCAATTCCATTTTTACTTACTCGGAGTACCTACTTGGAATACCTACTTTGAGTAGTTTATATTCCAAGTAGGATTGTCATGGAAGAAATATATTTCTGAATTAAGAAATTGAATGGTAAATTAATTTATGGATTAAAATTTTTGGTAGCAAACTTCAATTCCCAATTTATCAATTCCATTTTTTTAATAAGCAATTCCAGAATTGGAATTGCCAATCAATTTTAATTTCATAATTGAATTGACTCCATGTCTGGTAAACAGTGATGCAGATTTTGAACAAAGTTGAAAAGTTAATATGGACGAGCTTAATAAAAACTGTTCATTCAATGTGATTGCAATCTGGAATTATTCATGTCCACTTTAGGTATTCATTAATATAGTAAATTTTTACTGTTATCCCGAAGTTATCTGCTTACGTATGCATCTAAAATGTGCCACTTAATTTTTCTTTACCCTTTTAGGGAGAAATGTCACGTCCTGATAACCCGAGACATCTAACAAGGTTGTCATGGCTTCAGAAATTAATGTATGGTGCAGGACATGTACTGAATGATCTTTGTGCATCGATGCGGTTCAGCTATTTGTTGCTCTATTTTGAGGGCGTGAACTCCTTTAGCAAACCTTTAGCTGGTTTTGTCTTACTGCTTAGCCAGGTGGTAGATGCTGTAGCAACGCCACTGATTGGTTACGAGTCTGACAGAGTAAATGGATGTTTTGGTTATGGAAAGCGCAAGAGTTGGCACGTACTTGGTAAGGTTTGTGTATTATATAGATTTATAAGTGACTTATTTCTGTATATTTGTATCTGACAATGCGTCAGTAATTGTGATGTATATTTTCATGTTTAACCCTCCACTGTCACTCTGTAACTGGATGTGTGTGGGTGGGTCTGTGGGTGTTTTGATACATATACATATATATAAAGGCTTTGACATATTTTCTTTAATGTTTATGTATTTTAGTGATTTAGCTGCACTATAAAAATATTGTACTTCATAAATTTGGGAAAAAATCTCAACTGGTATGTTCTGTTTTGCTTTAAACATTTTGACATGTACAAATATTAGTTAATTAAATTTGGCTGTTTGGAGTATGATATTTACATGGTTTTGAACAACTGTCTCATTTGGTTTTAAATTATAGCAACTTTCTGCATTATTCAGTGGTAGAATGTGGTATGTTTACATTTACTTATGTTTGGCATATTTCAATGGTTTCCATTAAGTTTCTGCTTTATTTCAGGTAGTCTGTGTGTGGTGATTAGCTTTCCATTCATCTTTATGCAGTGTATTCGGTGTAATGACTCCTCCGAGCTGGCTCGGTTCTTCTATTATGCACCGTTTATTGTGATCTTCCAGTTTGGATGGGCTTCCACACAGATATCACATCTAGATCTACTTCCAGAGTTAACACCATCCAATATGCAGAGGGTAGAACTAAATGCTGTAAGGTACAAGCAATGCTGATAGGGTTTCTGGATTAATTTGGGACATTACAAGTCATTACGCAGTCACACGATATTTTCTTCAAGATAAAAGTCGCTTATTCTGACTGATATAATATCATGTTTTGTGCTGAGGTTTGGCCATAATTATCTGTAAATATATCGCTGGTATAATTGGAGGTAACCATATATATCTTGACACTTGATTAGTTATTTAATAATACATGTGTATGTGTTCTGTGATGATTGGTAACACACACGCACACACTAAACATGTTTTTATTTCAGATATGCCTTTACTGTGATCTCAAATTTAGCTCTGTATAGTTTAACCTGGCTTATAATCAGCAAGTCAGATTTGTTACCAGGAGAGAAGATTGTACCTGCCGATGCTCCTAAATTCAGGGTTAGCATCTTGTGTACTTCAGTTTTGGATAACATTGCATTTTTCACTATTAATATTATGCTGCATGCTTAATAATATTGTTGCTCAAATTTTTATTTAAAATTTGGTTCTGTTGTGGGACCAAAAAATATTTATTTCCAACATTATACGGAGGGCATCTCCATGGTCTAACTGATAGGGCAGGTAGCCACAGATCTCGACCTTTTGAGTTCAAATCTCAGCCTTATCATGTCTGAAGGGTGTTTCATCTTTGATTTTGCCACATTACCTTTGGAGATCGCTAAGCCGATTAACCTACCTTGTGCACAAAGGTGGCCATAAAACATAAACCATCATCAACCAACATTATACAGCCTGGCCCCATTCTAATGTGAGACTTGGATCCACAGACATGGACCATGCTATGATCGAGTGGTCTGTGTTAGGCAATGTTTGTCATCGGGCAAAGATTCTGTGGACGTTAGTGGTAGAACTAGTTGGAGGTCTACTGGCGTGCCTGCTACATGACAGGACTTATATATTGGGCCATTTCCTGATTTATTTAGTGGCTTTGCCCATACACTTCTATTTTTGTGTTGGCTAATTGATGTGACACAAATGTTTTTAATCAAATTGAAATGATGTAATGAAGACAACATAGTATGGCTAACACTGGCGGCGCCATTTTGAAAATGCTAAATGCTGCTTCACATCTATTCATACATTGTTATCACTGGCCATTAAATAAATGGTGACTCCTGCCATAAAAATTAACTGCTTAATCTGATGTCCAACCCACCCGATGTACTGATGAAAACTAAAAAGTCATCTCCACGTTATAACGGGACCAGGCTGTATTTCTGTTTGATCAAGTTTTGTAATAATGTCCATATTAATTTTATGCCTTTATGACAATTTATGCAAATAAATAAGTGAAACTTTACAATGAATATTAAAATGCCGCCATAACACCACCTAATTCATCTGGTTAAAATTTTTTTCCTGTATAATCAATAAGCATGAGACAGAAGTAAACGAATAGTTTAGTTTAGTTCGTGTTCATATAATTTGTTACTGTATACATTTGTTAGCAATCACTCTAGCCAGATATGTTCGGTACAAAAACGAAATGTTTTTGATTATTAGGAGTAAATCTGCTGAAAATCCGTGCTTATCATAGTAGACCATAAATAAATACTCGAAAAAAGTTTGAACACTTTATTTGTCAGAGTAGAAAAGATTAACAACAGTCATGAACGACATGTACCAAATTTTTCAAGTAACTGAGCTATGTTAGAGTGGTGAACATTTAATTGGAGCTTAATTACATATCAGAACAAATATACATTCAAGGTTTCATCCATTCAAGTGACCATTCACTGCCGTTCATCCTGCGTGGCTTTGCCCATACACTAAATCTGATTTTCTATACCTCAATTCACAGCTATTATTTGTAATTTTTTAATAACATGTAGGGAAAATATTTCCATATGAAAGCTCCTATGTTTCCATCATTATCATACTGGCAGACATCCAACTCGGATGATTATGTTTCTAGACATACACACAAAACTTCACCCATCCGTCATCCTTAGCACTCTGCCCTCGCTGCCAAAAAAAACATACAACCCCATACATTATCTGCTTAACTGTCCAACCCACCCGATGTACTGATGAAAACTAAAAAGTCATCTCCACGTTATAACGGGACCAGGCTGTATTTCTGTTTGATCAAGTTTTGTAATAATGTCCATATTAATTTTATGCCTTTATGACAATTTATGCAAATAAATAAGTGAAACTTTACAATGAATATTAAAATGCCGCCATAACACCACCTAATTCATTGACTAGAAACAGATTATAAATGTTTATAATATCTTATATAATTCAATAACAGAGACAGAAGTAAACGAATAGTTTAGTTTAGTTCGTGTTCATATAATTTGTTACTGTATACATTTGTTAGCAATCACTCTAGCCAGATATGTTCGTATACAATATAAAGATGTTTGTATTTAGCTGAAGAAAATTGTGTGTACATGCATGTGTGTGTGTGTGTGTGTGTGTGTGTGCATGCATGTGTACACATGCACAGACAAACACACACATGTAAAATGTTTACATCTGGCTTATTTCAGGAGATAGTACTCATAGCTGTTGGTGTTGGTATGATCTTTACCATCATTTTTCATATTGGGACCAAAGAAGAGTCATGTGACCAACATGTTTACAGTACATGCTCATCGCAATCTTATGGTAGTACAGATGAGACCTATCAAACCCATCGTGTTGAGTATTTACAACCAATATCGCTTCAGAGTTACACCTGGATGCACTGGCTCAAAGAGTATAGATTTTATCTGGTTGGTATCTTTCCGTACAGCATTCCCATCGCATTTATCTCCAGTGTTGGCATTGCTAAAATATATCTGTCGTTCTTTATTTTTATATTTATACAAATATACTAATTGAGTCACAATTCTTTAATAACGTTTGGTGCTAGAACTATGCAAATAGCCTTAAAAAGAGTAGATTAACATTTTTGTGCAAATTAGTTTTCATATCCATCAAGAAAAAAGAACTAGACAATTGTACAACAAAATTATACGTAACAGATGGTATTATATTTAGTAAAGCTGACAGTTCTGTTAGCCTCGATCAATTATGACAGATTTATTTCAATATGATAATTAATTATATATTGTATCCTCAATAGAAACTGAGCTGCGGTCAGTGCATGCTAGAATAAGGATTGATTTTATTTTTTGACTGCAGGTCACTCTGGTCTACGTGTGTACACGGTTGGTCTTTACTCTGTCACAGATATACTTACCGATGTTTGTCCTGCATTCTTTACAATTACACAAGGTAAACGCTTTCGTGGTGCCAGTAGTCATGGTGACAATTATTGATTTTTGTTTAAATTGGTATTATGCAGTTAGCTATGTAGTAGCTCCACATTTATGTTGTTATTTTAATGTTATACAGAATGAGAGAATACCTTGTTTAGCTTTGAGGCTGGGATATACATTACGACATAATTATTTTACATTTATTATCAACTCGTGTTTAGAAAATGTACAGGAAATTTATGGGATTATGATATCAGCTCCAACATTATCACCCATTCCTCAATCTATATACTGGCCATATAGGTGTGTGCCTATATATATATATATATATATATATATATATATATGTTACAGTTAATCTGTATAATCAGGTAATATGTATATTACCTGAAATCTTTTAAGTAATACGTCTATTTCTAACAGATTTAACAGAGATTACCTGAAGATTTCACATAATATACAGATTACCTGATTATACAGATTAACTGCAACATAATATATATATATATATATATATATATATATATATAATTCAAGTAAAATATATATATATATATATATATATATATATATTACTTGAAGAACTCAATTAAATAATAAACATGCTGCTTAGAAATTTCACACACACATTTCAAGCCTAACTGCCCATAATAATATCTGAATCAGCATAAAAGGATCATGTTTAAATTGAGAGAATCTCCAGATTTATAATTCAGGACTGATCTTCTATACCATGTCACTTGTCTATATGTTTGTGATAATTATCATATTTCTTTACAGAAGTATATAGCCATCGTGCCTTTGGTCGTGTTCATCAGTGGATTCATAGCATCATTCATGATGAAGCCCTTTGATGAAGAAGCTGGACGTAAGGTGAGCAGATTGTAACATTTTCCCGGACAGTTTGTTGCATCATTTAGAGTGAGCGAGTAAGAGAGTGCTTCGTTTATCCACATCGCTGGTTTACGTTTGGAATATATCTCATTTATTTAATTTTTTGTTTGCCAAAGTTCTCGGCTCAAACCAGTTCCTCTGTTCTAGGAACTCGGAACTTGTTTATGTCTGCTTCATTATGCAGGTAAACAGCCATACGGTTGAAAGCCATTTTCAAATCCATAAAAAGTACCATATTTCTAGCCACCAGTGATAGATGTATAACACCTCATCATTCCATTAGATACTGATTTCTGTCTGTGTCAAGTAACAAGTGCACAGAAGACCAGTAATAATAATAATTTTTTAATAGAGCCTTAATCAACTTATGTTGTTGTTCTGTGTGGGTGTCTCTTTGGCTTACGTGGTAATGTCTCTGCCCACAGACCTCTGGCATCCAAACTCTACATCGTGACATAGCTATATCTGAAATGTTTCACCTTTATCGCCACATCATTATTGGTACCTTTGCAGATGAATCAGCCCCCAAAAATGGCAGTAAAACCCTTTGTCTTATAAATACACAGACTCTGTCACAGAGACAACAATTTGTAAACCGTCATAAATAGATTAATTTAATTCAATACATGGCCAGTTTCAACTATGCATTTCTCCACTGTGCGGCCGCAAATTCATTTTCCAGGTCCTGGAAATGTCCTTGAATTTGACAAAATCAGGAAACATCCTGGAAAAAATATTCCCTGTGGAAAAAATACACTTAGAACAAAAAGCCTGTGAATAAATATTATGTCCATAGAATAGAAACTTCCATTGTAGAAGAATAAGAGTACTGATAGATAGTGTTGATGTCCCATGTTAGTTAAACTTTAAATAAAAGTGGGTGGATCAGACAGTTAGAAGGGGCGAAGAGGAGGTTGTACCATAAACATGTCAATAATCAATCATGCACTGAAATAAAAATTCTATGCTTTTTCGCACATATCTTGATTTATTATCTTTAATTCTTGTATATTTTGTCCTGGAAAATGGTAATTTTGTCCTGGAAATGTCCAGGAAAATAATGTTTCCTTGGCTGTGGGAACCATGCCACCATCTACACCAAACATCTGACAGATTAACATTACCAGACAGTGTGCAATGTGGAAACACTACCACAACTACCAGTATATTAGTTCTGTAGAGAGATGTTGTTTGGGCCAGTAGTTATAACACACTGCCTCAGAGCTCCAGATTGTAGCTTCAAATATGTCTCGCACCTGTATTTATGGGATGTGTTTCTCCTGGGAGTTGCCTCTCATCCATTTGTTCCAGGTGTGACCGACACCGAAGCTAAATAACTCAAATCAACTCTATCCTGTAGAGAAATTTGTCAATACTGATTTGTGAACATTAATATTCATAGAGAATATAAATAATGCACACAAAAGTGGCCATAAAATCACCCAGTAGTAACCATTACAGTTTTATTCCAGCGCTTTATTCATTTCAACTCCATAAACAAATATCCCAATTTTCTTTGGGGTGGGGGTGTGACGACCCTGAATCTACAACCATGGAGATTGGAGGCGTGCATCAGTAGTATTTTGCAATAATTTTCTTAGCAATAGCCTGCTCCTCAGACTTCAGATGGCAGCACTATAGGGCTGAAGCCGCAATCATGAAATACATGTCAAATGTCAAGGAATTGACCACATTACTAACATCCTACCTGCTGAGTAGGTTGTTAAACATTGAGTCATCAGGGGGCGGATGTTAATTATTGTGATGAACTTAAAACTGTACACATCATTACAGCTGACCTATATACTAGGCCTCCTATTGGTCTGTGGTGGATGTTCGTGGATGTGGTTCCTGCCAGCCAAACATCCACATCAGATGTATGGCGCAGCTGTCTTTCTGGGCATCGGCACATCCACAATATCCGTGACTTCATTAGCAATGACCGCAGATCTGATTGGAGACCGCGTGGTGAGTCACAAAGTATAATGTTGAAATTATTTTGAGAATGGATTATTTCTGATATTTTGCCACTTATGCTTTATATCTGTATTCCATCGTGTACAGAGCAGTGGTGCATTTGTTTATGGTACTATGAGCTTCATGGATAAATTGTCAAATGGTATTGCTGTTGTACTCATACAGTATTTTCATCCATGCTGGTAAGTTGGTAAAAACCTTGTTAACCAAATATTTAATGCATCGCATAGTTTTATTCAGTGTTGAAAAAAGATTATGCCAGAAACATGATGCTTATATTGAAGACTTTTTTTCCTGATAAGTAGTGTATTCACCAAATAAATAATACTTACAAAAACCACACATATGCAAATATATATGCATTTATACATTTAGGGCATTATTTTATGTACAGAGAAAACAAGGTATATTTATATAGCTAAATTTTTTATACTTATAATTTGTACTTATCAGCTAGCTAATTTAACACATATTTTTCAATTTCCAAAATGCTTTTTAAAAATTGGATATAATTAAAATAATGTTTATTTATTACCGGTAAACATCTAATCATGTGTAGTATTCTAGGTGATGTACCATGTTTAAAAAACATAGACAGTAATTTGAACAAATTACAAAGGAAACAAAGTAATGGAAATAAATATTTTAACATGGAAGAAAATGTTTAATCTTTCTGAAACATACGAGATATAAAAAATAAAAAAAATTTGCATCTCTCTTGACAGATTTTAATATTTTGTTCAGTTTTTGCATAAAAAGGCTGAAAGCAATGTTACTTTTCTTTCCATCTAAGCATTCATGTACGGTTGTATAACTTCATAAGTTAACTCATACAGAGTCCTTTCTGTCATTTATGTGTAAGTTCATCTTACTTTCTATGCTCTGATTGCTCGAGTATGGAAGTGACATGTTCGCCTTTGCTCTTTAATTATTAGACTAAAACAAGGAAATCTTGGATGTTTTCACCAAAAGGGGATCAATATATGATATGATATGATACGATCAGCTCCATTTATAGTCGTATTTTATATTTGTTTGTCCTCGTCTGTCGTATATTTAACAGGCCGAATCTTAAAAATGCAATTATTGTGAATATTTGCCGGGGGGGAGGTGAAATGAACAATGAAACACTCTTCAAACATAGGATGGGATTTTAAACTCGGTCCTAGATGCCTATACTCAAATATAATACCAATTTGGCCGCTACACAGACGTCTTTTGTTGGAGCTTAGTTGCGACACAGCCCAGGAACTACTCTTTAAGAAAATTAAACAATCACGTCAAAGCCCTTTATTAATCATTTATGCAGATATACACTATAACACATTCTTGTTTTTCCATTTGGCATCATGTAGCTGATCTACCAGGTATATACTGTGGGATAGGGGGATGGATGGTGTGATAATTTGCTACTGAAGAGGAGCGGAAAAGCCAACCAATTCAAATATCCATCGTTTTAGACGATGAGTTATTGGTCTGCTCTCTCTCTCTCTCTCTCTCTATATATATATATATATATATATATATATAGTATGTATATAAAATCACTGCTCTCAGATTCAGACATTCCCTGATTAGATCTTTCTGGCACCAAGAGTAATCTAGTTTGGGATTCCTAGATGACTTAATTAAGCACCAAATGTACAGTTCAAATTAGTTGACCGAGTAAACAAAGATTTCCTAAAACACCATAACTTGATGTATTCTAGCCAAAAATACCTCCTTAAATGGTGCTGTTGTGTCACTGAAATTAATACCAAAGTGGATTGCTACAGACTCTGTGAAATTACAAACAATCCAAATTAAGAGTGATCATCCATAAAAAATCAGCTACTTATTTATCCGTTATTGCCTTGTTAGTGATCAGAGCGGAAGTATTATTAAATACTCATTTAATACATTATTATTATAGTACAATATTTATATAGTGCCACATTTGTTTTGCTCTCAGCACCCAAAGCACAAGTCACACACACACACACACTCAGCTGTAGAAGAGTTTGCGGAATAGGTAAATAAAATTTTTGTGATATGGCATCTGTCTGGACAGTTTGCACTGCATACTTTTGTTATAGCCGAGTTGGTGCAAGTCAGCGAATTAATGTGAAATTGTTTACAGGTAGTTATTTTAAAAGGTTTGATATCAGAACTTCAAACTGTTTTGAAAAAAGAAAATGCATGAACGATAAACAAACAAACTAAACTATGTAACAACCATAGTATTAGAGTATGTAATGTGCCTTTTTTAAATGGCTGACAATAATGATAATACACCTTTTTTTCTGTAACCATCAGTTTTGTAATTTATAGTATTTATCTCTACACAGGTCAGAGGTCACTGAATGTTCTGCTGCAAGTGCGCTGTATTATCGTCAGATATTAGGTTTTGTACTTGGTGGTGTCTGTGGTTTAGCTTTCGCTGTCATACTCATTCTGGCTTTGACGAACATAGGAATGATACACCAAGGTCAGAGAAAATTATTGATAAATTATTTTGGTAAAATTCAAATGATACACTGGTTTTTTCCTTCTGTGCATAAGTACCATAAATTCATAACTGAATAATCACTGATACAAACTATATATTCCAGTGTTATTTATTTATCATTATCATCATCATCATCATTTGTATAATAAATTATATCCAGATCTGTACACATATTTACACACAGTGTGTGAAGTAGTTTCAAAAATTAAGTCTGCTCAGTTTAATAAATAACTGCGAAACATGTATACGAATCCTTTCTTGAGTTGTTTAGCCTTGGCACGGATCACACCTGGGACATGGCTGAGGGACGTTTAACTAGGTAAACAAATATCACAAATATGGATATGAGTCATATTTGAACCCACAACATGGAAGTTTGTAGTGCAGTACTCTAGCGATTGTGTCTATACACGTTGTTGACTTCTGTTACTACCTGCGTTAAGCAAATGTCTGACTTGTTGCTCAGCCTAACACAGTTATGTGGCTACAAAATAAGAATGATGATGATGATGATGATGACTGAACTATCTTTGCGAAGCTAGAACTTCCACAATGTTTTTTTTTTCATTTGATTATCAGACCATGGAATGCCTCGTTTTCTTTAACATCCATTTTTATTGGTTTAGGCTCAAGTCAGAGTGTGGACAGGAGATTGACGATGACCGGATCAGATTCTGAATCGGATGAGACGAGGCCTCTGATTGAACGCAGTCAGCTGGTGGCTGAACGGAGCTGAGTCATCGGCCAAAATGGTTAAGGTTTCAACAAACAGTCAAAGATCTGATGGAACTAGTTGGCAACATTCATTTCATCTCTGAGAAATGAAATAACAAAACCAACTCTCTGTAAATTGTCTCATTTGTTTGAAAGGTTCAAGTTCTAAAATGTCGTTTCTTTCTACTGCAACATCGTTCCAAATATGAGATGATGTCAGATTGTGAGAAATACTTCTTAATTGATCATTCATTCCTATTTATTTATTCCTATTTAGGATTTATTAACCACGTATTTCATCATTATGTTAAAAGAACATCTGAAAATGGGATAAAATGGTGAATAGATTATATCGCATCTGTATAATGCATTTGGTTGCTGGCAATCATTAAACAAAGAGTGCAATTCCAATAAAATTTGGTGTGTGGTTAAAGGATGGTTTCAGCATCCCATTCAGATTTCAGCAGTTTCTGTTCATTAGACAATGAGCTAGTTTCAGATCTATTTCGTTTCACAATTACTCATGCCATATTTGGCCTTCATTATTTATTAAAATTTTTCTGTAGGGTCATCCTTCGACAGTATTTGATTTTTTTTAACAAAATGTCAGCGAGACAAAAGCATTTTATGTTATGCCTCATGCAAGATGCACCTTTATGGTTTATAACACCAGATAAACTCACAGTAAATACTTTACAGATTCCAGTAGAGGTGAAGTCTTCAGTAATAATAGTATGCAAACATTTAGAAACATCATTGCGGCAATATATCCACTGCTCTATTGTTTTTCTCAGGAAACTTTATCGTGTGCAATTTACTGTATTCTAAATAATTACAAATGAACCACATGGGAAATTATTACCCAAAACTTCTCTCAAAAGATTACTAGTATTTATCTCGTAAACATGATTCCATTTGGAAGTGCTCGAAGTCACCTACTTATAATCATCGTTACCGTAATACTACGCTTTTTGTCGTATGTCAAATTTGCCTTTACGGGACTTTTCTAAATTTTCTAACAGAAAATTTCCAATCAGTCAACATCATTACCTTCGAAGTTACATCACATATGTCATAATTAAAAGAACCTCAAAAAATAAATTAACAATAAAAGAAGCTAAAAACAGTTTAAAATACGACAAATTAAAAACATAAAATGTATATACAATGAAATATTTACATGGAAAGGCATTATGTCCTGGCTTCTAGAACCAAGTAATGATGTAGGGCAGGGTATGACTGTATATTTGATAGCAATTTAATGTATGTGGTGCATTGCTGAAAGACATTTACCTTATTTTTTTCATCCAAGCCGAATAAAAGTATATATATTTATATCTTTGTTTATTTATCATGTGTATCATATATTCAATCAATATACAACTATAATTTTGATAGCGGTCATTAGGTCAGTACTTAATTTACACACAATGACACAATTATCTGTAGGAATTTTTATGGCTTTAATATAACTGTATAGACATAGCTGAAGAAATATTAAGCTATCATGATTTTTTTCCAGCGCAGACATTTAGCCAAAAATAAAACTGTTGATGCATGGTTGGGAGGGGGGATAGGAAGTTCAGGGTCTACCTACAGGAAAGATTAAAAAAGGGACCATCTTAGTTGGCATCTGGCTGTATTATAAGAGGATAGGTAGTCACACAATCGAATTGAATTGGTGCTGCGATATTATAGTAAATGTGTCGAGTATAGATGTGATTTTCTACAATTGGGCCTAGTCAATTTTCATCTGTCCAAACTTGTTTTTGAACATCTGTGATGGCTAGACAAAAACCTGATGTGGCCATGCATGTATATTTATTTAGCAATCACTCCAACAGCCGAAATATATGAATTTCAGGAAAGGACAGAACACAACTTTAAGATCAAAAACAATTCTAGTTTGTTGACTCCTGCATTAGCTTACCATCTCCATCTTTAATGAAACTGTGCCTCGTACAAATTGCATTAGTTTTTGAAACACCCTTTGGATAAATGGAGAAAATTTCAACACAATACTATTTCTTCAGTGATTATTTAATTTATTATGATGCCACAGACTTGATGCCAATGTTGAAATAAATTACAGCAACCAGTAATTACAGCTACAGCTACCATGACTGGATTTACATATAACTGAATGTTGACTCCAAAATAGCAGTTCATTTTCCATCGAGACTAGAAAGTAATTCATGCAGAGATTTCATCTTGTTCTCATGAACCGTCTTTAATCTTTTGAATGATCTATCCTCAACTTCTATCTGCTTCTGAACAAAATTCCTAAGAAACCGTTTCAGATCAGTAGCACCACTCGACCGAAGACATCCCTGAGAAGTGTACGTTGCAGCAATGTTTTGCTTGGTTGAAGCAGCTTTTCGCGTTCCCCCTGATTCCGAATGCTTTGAGTTGGAGCCATCCGACAAGATGACATCCAACGGATACTTTCGTTTTGGTTTTGCCCGAAGACGTAATGACGACCTTCTGTTGTAGGATGTATTCTCTGCCTGACCTACAACTGTTGTTAATCGTTTTTCACTTTCAGCTTCAAGTGTTGAATCTGTTTCTACCAAGTTGCCTCTAAGCTCTCTCCATTTGATCTCTAGCTCATCTGTTGTGAAGTCATAGCCTTTTGATTCCAACACTTCGGTGATCTCCGGCCACAACAGATCATCACACTCATTTTGGAATCTATCCTTCTGTAGGTCATACTCATCGAATAAAATCTGTACAGCCTCCGTTGTCCACTTACTGAAGTTACCTGAACAAATAAAGGCACAAAATGATAGAAATTAACTTAAAACTTCATTCTACAGACGAAGAAGGTCTGGAAGTATATAAAAAATATTGCTATTTACAAAAATCTCTCTTTATGTATAATCTTATGTTAGAGTCGTGGTGTCTTACACTGGTATTCAGCCAATCCCAAAAGTAATTAATAGATTTTAATATTTGTATTGACAGCAAGTGAGAAAACGTGTGTATTATCCATTTTAACAGTTTCTCATATCATGTTTATGCGACATATGCTAAGCAGTTAATAGTTTACTACCAGGGTATCTTTATTGTTTAGCTTCACATACCAGCAAGATATTAATTTTCATGTTAAACAGAGTCTGTTTAAATGATTCAGTGACGGACACACAGAAGTAGGTAACAGCCCCAATTCTGGAGGTACTGTCACGCTTGACGACAATGACATGACCAATCATCAGCAGGCAGAATCTTACCTTTCCACATATCATCACATCCTGGACAGACTATATTTTCATTTCCTGATACCATCAGTGATGGCATGAGATATGAAAGTTATCTAAACTCCATAAATGGGCGCATAAATTACTAGAAGCCAAATCATCATCAACAGCGAGTGAAGATAAATTTTTCACTTCCAAGATGATATGAGTAGGGAGTTATTCCTTGACCAAATCATCACATTCTACAGATGCTAAAGTGATGGTGGAAGGAAATGATAACTAACAGATAGGAAGAAATATGCAAAACAAATGACTCATTTTATATAACATGAAAATCCTAGTTTAGCTGCAAAAGCAATCTTGGTGTTTTAGCACGATGCACCCAGGAATATTCACGAATATTCACGCATACTAGGCCTGGTTATGCTAATTGGATGGCTGTATACAACAACGAGTCAACAACAAGACGGACAGCAAAGTTATAATACTTTGAACTGAAATTATCATCATGAAAAAGAACAAAAGTATTCAAGTTTCTGACTTCAGATCAAATAGATATCTGCTTCCTAATCATCACATCAGGAGTTAATTTAGACAAAAGTAATTTGCTGTAATAGCTTTAATTCAGAAACAAAAACCAATAGTTTTCAAACAAAATTAAAAAAGAATTATGATCTGAATAACAGATTTCAAACCTCGAACGAAATGAGAATTTGTACAGTAGCTCTCAATATTGCTGAGTAATAATTATTAGCATCTGATAGTTGTTCTGTACTAGGTATCTGTTCACTGTAGCTATAAGATATTGTCTTATCAGCTTCAACATGGGTTATAGTCAGTCTTGAGATTTTGCAAGCCCTACCCTCACTACAACTGAGACATGACAGACAGCCATCAGGATGTTTATCAAATGATTTCATCTCACCATATAAACAGTGATTCAGATGCTCTAAATTCAGTACAAAATAAAAATGAATTAACTTACTGCTATAAGAATTAGACAGACAAAGAATGACCCATTAACTAAATCTGGTCAGTAATTCAGAGACAATTTCATTTCTTAATTCTGATTTACCATCAGCCAGATGTTGTCCTGTGTCACTAACAACTGTTAAGTCCTTTTCATGGTCTGGTACCAGTTCTTTTTCACACTCTCCCTCTGCCTTATTTGCAACAGCATCTTTCATCAAGTCATAGAATGAGAAGTACTGCTGAGGTTTCGGTGATCGACTAGCCTTCCTGTACAATGTCAGAAGCATCTCCCACCTGTACTGGACTTGATCCGGTATAAAGTCAAAACCCTTCACTTGAAGTACAGCCGTCACTTGGGCCCACAATCTCTCTGACTCGTCGAGTCCATACTTCCTTCTCCTTGCCGTATATTCGTTTATTAAGAGTTCTATGGCATCGGGTGACCATTTATCATCAACTGTAAAAATAACAACACTTGATGTATTATTGTCTTGAAATTATATAAACTGTTAAAAAAATACCATTTATGATTTGGTAGAATCTTTGAGCTTCAGATGTTTGGTTACTGAACTTTCCATAGCTCTGAAACAGACTTCACGTTGTTACATCAGCCGTCCATATACCCTACATCTAAACACTCTCATCATCAATTATAACTGTGGCTTATTTAGATACAAAGTAGATACATTTCAGATATGTGACCATCCATTTCAGACTCTTTTGTTTATGCACAAACTCTAGATAGCTTGTTTCTATATGATATGGGATTGTTCACATGGATCTTTTTCGTCATATACTTGTCATGGGTAATAAATCATTTCATAATTGTACCGGGATGGGATTTACAGTTAATTTTCCATCGAGACTATAAAGTAATTCATGTAGAGGTTTCATCTTGTTCTCATGGATCGTCTTAAATCTTCTGAATGATCTATCCTCAACATTCTCAATTAATAAAGCATGACCTTTCAAAATTAAGGGGATGAGATACATTTACAACGTACCTGCCCCACATCTGCGTCTATGTCCACATTATAGTCAACTCCCAAATAAGCTGACATTATTCATTCAATAGCAAGTATAAATGTTACTGTAAGACTCAACTTTTTAATATTTTATATCCTTGACCTTTGTAATGTTAGCAAGTTTAATAGTTCGTCTAATGATTGTACAATCTATCATATTGATATAAACTGTCAGAAAATGAGATGTTGGATGAAGTGATAGAAACATGATATTATTATTATTTATTAGTTGAAACCAGGAAATAACATTAAACTGAATATTTATAGCTGATCTGCAGGTTATATTTTGGTTGTACTTAATAGCGAGACAATTTAAAAAAAGAGTTGGAAGAGAAGCCACGATAAAAATATCATAGAAAACCTACCTGCCAGATCATCTGCCTTCTTCTCAAAATATTCTACAAGCTCCATCATCTGATCAAAGTATGGAAAAGATTTGTTTCTTTTGTCCACCATCTTGGCTTTCTTGTATTTCCGGTACAAAGATTTCCATTTGTTCTCTACTTGCTCGGTGCTCAAATCAAAACCATTCACTTGTAGTTCCTCAGATATCTCCTCCCAGAGGCCGTGCTTTCGTTTTTCAACCAATTTCATCTTCTGTCGATGACAAGTTTCCAGAAAGATTTCGGTTGCTCTGTGTGGCCAAATACAGTCTCCTTTACATCCAAAATATTTTAAAAAACATTGAAACATTATCAGCACATCGCATATAAAACTAGCATGAATAATATTAACCATAACAAAAATATCTTGTTTGGCAATCAGTACAAGAATTATAACTATATTATGTTATGACTTTTTATGGAACAAAACATATTTAAAGGAACATTTCACCCTCATTTTAAATTTTCAGGACTAATACAGCTATATTCACAAATATTATAAATAATGTCAAAATGTGAAAACAATCAACAACATATTAAATAATCTGGTTCAAAGTGCTGATTAATCGACTATTATTGGCCTGTGTGCACCGCCATTTTGAATCTAGACACAGACAGGAAACTCCTGAATGTTGACATCACTTGAAACGAGCGATTTGACTGGAAGTCTGTATAACCCATTTAAAAGCACGTAAACAAGTGTTAGCTAAGAATAATTCCAGAACAAAACATCTCGCTAAATTTAAATCATGATTGACATTCAGCAATATCAGTTTGAGCCAGAAGAACCATTACAAGATGAAGATGATTCCGATTGTTTTGAAGAAAGTGGAATCCTCGAAGAAAACACGAGGAGAACTGGGAACACTAACTCATGTCTATGTGAACTCTGTGTATTCCTGGCCCAGGTGACATCATAGGACTTTTTCCTTCCTGCCTTTGAATCTGGCATCCGGTGGAGCCATAATAGCAGTCCTCCAGTAATTTGGATTATTTCCTTATGTCTATGATATCAGGTACAGTTCGTGATTATTATTACAAAATGTTTGTTTACTGTTATAAGAATTACATAATTGAGTAATATTATCTGATGGTGAACTATCCCATTAACTATAAAAACAAAATATCTACATGGTAAACAAAAATGGTCCTTTTTAAGCATTATGGCCGATATAATGATGCTGATATGTGCAAATCTTCCTTCAGATCAGTCATTTAAGTTAACAATGGTTATGGCAACATTGATATTTGTTAATAGATTTGATAGAATAACGCCAATATATCTGATCATAAACAACACAAAATATAAGCTATCCATCCTATCAGACGCATAAGTTATATTTAAAATTGGTAAGACTTATTTGTACTGAATAGATTTGGTTGGATGGGTTATGAAGTGTATAAAATTCCTTTTACTATATGTCCTATTTAAATAAAATATGTATAATAACGTGAAGATATTAAAGCTGTATACCTTCAGAATCTGCTGGTCCTCTGTCTATTTCATCCGATGTTATTACTCCTATAGGAAAGGTAATGTAACATATAAGTATAAATCTGGCTTCTAATTACAATTCTCTGTTCATTCAGTTACTAAATGTAAAATGTTGCTGTTTTACGGCCACTTTTATGCACAAGGTAGGCTAAACAGGCCGAGCTACCTCCAAAGGTAATGAGGTGAAGTGAAAGATGAAACAACCTTTCCCTGACATAGCCCAGTCAGGATTTGAACCCAGGTGTTATAGATCCGGGGCCAAACCGGGCTACCAGTTAGACCATGGGGTACCCATCCAGTCACTAAAGAATAGGCTCAAAGAGTCAAAGGGTTATGGTTAACTCTGTCGTAACCACAGGAATTGATGCAATTTGAAATTCATATTTTGTCTCTGCTTTTCTCACTGCTTTATTTCTTTGTTTAAATAATCAAGCAGTGGCAATTTTGTATAAATTAATTAGTCTGATGCTTGCATTTCCCTTTGCATATGTCAATATTCACTTTTATTATTAATTTCTGATCTGTTATGAATTCTTCACAGAATAGCCACCATCAAGCAAATTAACACTTAGATTCCACCTTTACGTATCAGTGGTCATTCATTATGAGAAAGAAAAATTTTCACTTACATTTGCTCATTATTTCAATTCAAAATGTCTCAATGTAGCAATCTTCAACCAGAAAACTTAGTAATTCTTGCTGGTATTTTTAGATCACGTACCACAGTAAAAAGTGCTCCATCACTCAAGACTACCACCCATAAGAAACATTTATGAAAATAAAGATATAACAGATTACATAACCTCTTTTTAACACTCCCTCTCACCACTTTTCCCAACCAATTCACAAAAACATTGCTTGGTGAACTTCACCGATGACTCTGTTAAAACAGATGAACGTGTGACTGAAGACACACCATGGGATGCAGCATAACGACAGTATGCCATACAATTAACAAGAGACTGTGTGTTAAGATTCTACACTGTAGTCCAGACATAAGAAAATGCTTATAACGAAGGAGAGAAATGAAGAAAAAGAACAAAGCAGATCTATTAATTTCATGGGAATAACATTTTATATACCCTGACTATAACTGATTTGGTTTAATTATGACAAATGAGCATACCATCCACAGATTCAATCTTCCCAGAGATGGATGATGATGATCCTTGTTTGTTCTGATGATGTGTTATTCTGTTCCATTTTGTTTGAGGCCACTTTGAGCAGTCAGGACACTTGTTGTTGATCGTACAGCCAAGACAGATCAGACAGCCGTCAGGATGATCATCGTATGACTTCCTGATTCTACCACAGTTACATCTGATACCTGTATCTGTGATGACTGAAATATGAAAATAAATTGCATTTGATTGTGTGATTTGTTGTTGTAGCAACGAGTCTTGTCTACATATATCATAGATCCATTATCATCTTTATCCACAAATATTTAACATCATATGTGTGTATTTGGCATTGAGTTCATCTTTGTGGAAATATGTTTGCATGTACATATATGTATGTGTATGCGCTTAAAGGCTACTAATCTGATGTAACACACATACACACTAATAAATATTTGCAGCAAGGTTGGCAAGTTTTTGATAATGGTAATTTTAACAGTGATTGTCCAAAAAAGTGTTACATTTCAAAAATCAAAACTTTGACAGGAAAAAAATACAATTATGTTGAGAAATACAGTCAAGAACTATTTCTACAAATTGATGATCAAGTGCTTAAAGAAAATGACTTTATGGTGAACACAGTTCTGAGGATATTACATTTTTTGTGTCCCACTAAAAATTTGTTTGTAAAAGTGAGCATTCTAAGCCTTTAACTTGCATTAAACACTACACAGGGTCAAGATATGCAGAAACTATTCACCATCATCCAAGCATCCTTTCTCAATCAATTCCTTAATCAAACTGAAGTAGACTAATTTTTCTTCGGGTCTCTTTAAACCAGCAGCTTTTCTGAACTCCTTGACGAGAATCTTCCACCGATGCTGGATCTGATCTGCTGTAAACGTGAAGCCTTTGTCCCGAAGTGACACTGCGATGTCCTCCCACAATCCTCTGCTTATCTTTCCATAAACAGATTGCCTCTCATCCAACAAATGAAGAAAGCTCCACACTGCCTCAGCCGTCCACAATCCATCAACTAGTCATGCAATAATAAATGGCAACGAATACGAGTTATTTCAAATTTGAAAACCAGAATACTAAACAAGGACATTTGACCCATCTGTATATGCATTTAATGCATTTGGGAAAAATAAATATTGTTTAACTCAAACAAACACAATAAATGCTTAGATTTACACTAACCAGAAAACATTTCCCTCACTCACAAATGCAACATTATCCCCCAACAGCTATTTGCCATCAGTTGTATTTTTACCAATTCAACCACTTTAATATAAAGTGTTAAGCGTTAATCACCAGCCACGTGACTCTCAGTCTTGTCATAGAACTGTGCGAGTTCCTCCATAGCTTCAAAGTAAGGAAATCGTTCTGCAGTCTGTCTTGAGCACTTCGCCTTCTTGTATCTTCTGTAGAGGCTCTTCCACTTGTTTTCCACTTGGTCCGTTGTGAAGCCATAGCCATTTGCCCGCAGAGCTGCGGATATTTCAGTCCAGAGATCTCGCTTTCTCTCGGCCGACAACTTTGGTGCTTCCTTGACTGGCATTCGGTTAGGAATATCTTAAGGGCGATGTCCGTCCACATCCTTTCAGCGGCTAGAGAAGAAAGTCATAACTGCATTTATACACTTTTTCAAATGAACCAATTTCACTACAAAAAGCCGTTTTGATTGAATTTTCATATGCATCTCACATATGTGCGCTACATTGTTGTCAACGAATTCATCAAAACAATAAAACTGCAAGTTGTACAACAACAAATATTAAAATTATAAGTTATCCTAAAAATGCATCATGTCATTCATCGAATAAGATAACACAATGAAACGAGACACACCTGACACAAAAAAGATGGATGGATGTTATTTTATGACACACTGACACAAATCAGGCCATTCAGTGTCCCAGAACATTTGAGGGAAAACAGCTTAAAGTTTGTAAACAGAGAGTTAAAAAGTCAAACGACTGGGGATGATGATAAAGGTAGAGTATAAACAAGGAGGATTACCACAAAATATAAACTAAAAAATGGTAAATTGAAATGAGATACATCTAACAGGAAAAGGCATAAAATAAACAATATTTATGATGATAATGATGATAATAATAACAATAAAAATATTAAATAAAACTTCCTATTTCTTACCAAAATTTGTAGGAGATTCATCGTGAGAAGGCTCCCACTTAGTTAACTGGGACTCGCTAACAAGATTTGTCATTTGTTTGTGGTATGCAAATGACACATTCTGTGTTAAACAGCTGAAGAACTGTTCATTCAGTGAGCGCCACTTTCTTCGAATCTGCTCTGGTGTGAAGCGGTGGCCATGCAACGCCATGACGTCTCCCATTTCTGTCCATAGGCTGACACTCGGAGAGAAGGAATCGAGGTCTTGTCGTTTCTGGCATTCATCAAGGAACAACTTCACCGCAGAATCACTCCAGAGAGACTGCATCTCTGCAATGAAAAGACAACCAGGATTTGTATTTATTACTGAGTGTGATCTAAATCCTGTATGGAATAAACAATTTTATAATGACAGAGTGATAACCCCACAAAAACATTCTGGTTAATATTTGTACTTTTACTAAAACTCAAATGAGATATATATCAGTATATTAAAATAGCTGTCATACTATAGCTTGTGGACATCATATTGTCTGCTAACAAGTACACTTGTGTAGGGGGTGGATATGAGCTGTGACCAGAAAAGGTTTAATTTAGAACCACTGCACACACAAACACGCACAGACAGAGAAAATGACAAGCTTATACTTCTGATTTGCTACATGGGTACATTATCATATAATCAAGGGTATTCCAATAGCACAGTAGTTAAAACATTGCACTGTAAACATCCAGATTAGGTTTCAAATCCAACTCCTGTCTGTGTTTGTTGGATGTTTCAATAGGAAGATGACCCTTACCCATATGTTCTGGAAATCAACTAGCACTTAATCAAATGTGAAGAAATAAAATAAATCCACACACATCACACGATGGGAACATATTTTAGATATTCCATAATTGATATCAAAATTCTTTAAAAAAATGTTTCCATCTACTTGGTATTTGTATTTGTTAATTTATTATAAAAGAAATGGAACATTTACAGTAAGTTTAGTAAGCTTATATACTGTAGTTATTGCAAGAACACAGATATAATGACAGTGCATAATGTGCTCTTTAGGCATCTTGTTCACTTGTTCTTCACCCTTCCTGGGACATAGGTCATTGGCAACAGTTTTCCAAAGTCTTCTGTCCTGGGCTTTCTTTTCAAGCTCCCTCTAGCTGTAACCTGTCCTCTTTGTGTCTGTCAGGAGATCCCTTCTCCACGTATTTCTTGGGTGTCCTCTTTTTCTCTTTCCTTGTGGGTACCATGTTAGGGCCTGCCTGGTGATAGTTGATGCTGGTTTCCGGAGTTTGTGACCAATCCACCCTCATCTTGTTCACTAATCACTAGCATTTATAATTAGAAGGTTCTTCGGAAAAACCAGCAAATTCTTTTTGTTTACAACAAACCAAAATTAATATCTCAGGAAAACCTTCTTACCTGATAAAAACTACTGCTTTCAATTAGCTTAATGTTTATTCATATGGATCAAATAGTGAGTAAGTGAGTGAAAGGAAGTATTGCCGAGTATCATACTAGCATCAAAAACAGCATTTAGTAGCACCTGTTTTAGTTATTGCTTTTATAACTTCTGTGGGGATACAGCGAACTAATTCTAAAGCCTCAGACCCCCACGAGCCAATGAGTAAATACCACCTCTTTGGCCTCATGGGTAAGAGCATGAGACTATTTGCCTATGGCTATGGTTGGCCATGGCACTATAGTAGGAGGAGATTTTCATCCAGCCAGGTAAATGGCAAGGTTTTCTCCACCGAACATGCCATATATTCTAAATTTATTTAGAATTAGTGTCCGTGGGGAAGCTATACATTACAGACCACATGTGTCTCCCTCATTTGAGGTTGCCAGCCACGTTAAAAACTGCCATTTCAGCCATTATTATTATTACTATAAATACACAAAACAGAACCAATAAAAATTAATCAGAATCCTGACCTTGTTCTGTCAGTTCCTGCTCTGTTACTTCCGCTGCCTGGTCTCCGATCAGTTCATGCATTTTTTCATAGAATCCAAAACGAAGACGGCTCTGTTCAGATGACTGGGCCTTTCTAAAGGCACGCACCAGAGTCTTCCACTTGCCAACAACCTGTTCCGATGTACACAGGAAGCCGGCTTGGTTTAGGGCCTCAGTTATCTCAAGCCACAGAGACTTCTTCTTCTCATCACCACTAAACCGTTGTTGACGTCTTGTATACTGATCCAAGAGCACACTGACAGCAGCATCTGTCCACTGGACCTTCAGCTAAGACAGAAAGAGACTCAAGCTGATGATGATTGATGTTTAGGGCCACTTTTGTACACATGGTAGGCTAAATGGGCCGAGTGACCTCCAAAAGTAATGAAGCGAAGTCAAAGATGAAACACCCTTTAGATATGCCTACACCAAGATTCGAACCCAGGTGGTAGTGATCACCAACTAGACTCAGCCATTTAGAAAGCTGCTTGCTGTGTTTAAGACAAGCAGATTACATTGTTGTGCAACAGCCTCCACAAAGCCAGATGCCTTCTACAGCTGCCCAAGTTTACTTAAAGCCAATGAAGCATATGGGAATACATAGAACAGTTTACACAATAATTCAGAAAGAACTTGAATTGCAGCAACTAGGGAGCCCAGTGAAATAATAAACACAGGAAAACTTTTTAATGTGATTCTGTACTCTGCGACACTTTATACATTTGCAATCTTCGAAGCCAAAGATTGTTTTCAATTCAAATTGTTTATTTCAACATTCATATCATTTTAATGAAAGCAAATGCATATTGAAAAGGAGGATGCTTGAAGCATTGCTTATATAATGCATCTCCCCTTAACATAACATTAAAAACATTCATGACAAATTAAAAAAATTGTGGCATATTCAATAGACATAACTATATCTTTATAAAACAACAACAAATCCATATAAGTTTAATTTTGAAATAATTAATTATTGTAGCAATAACATATTATTATATCATATACTTCAACAGTAAATAAAATTACAGAATCAGTTTTTGTCTGAAGTCATCCTTAAAACCACAGGTGTTTATGATCAGTGATAAAAGGAACATTCTCATAGTCATGGCCATATGGTATCGCACACTATTTCTAGTTAATGAAACCACTCGTTATTCTGTTACTAAAGAGCCAATCATGTGTTAATAAATGTAGTACTGTGCTGATTTATTAAAACATCCAAATTCCATAGAAATCAATCCTCTTAAAACACAATTTTGTAGTCAGTTGAAGTTACAACTGATGCTATTTTCATGATGACATTTATATATTAGGTCTAAATACTTTATGAATGTTCCTAAGTAAATGATATATATATATATATATATATTCCAATATATATATATATATATACTGATTGTATGGTGAGCACACCATGACAGATCACAATCATAACGGGCTAATAAATAACTCAGCATGCATGGCTTGATATTGTGATATTACAATACAGCTCCAGAGTGATCAGTATTTCTTGAACCCCAAATATCAAACATCGTAAAACAATTTGCCGATGTTTGCTTCACCAGTTTTATCTCCAGAACTGATGTTTTTACATACACATAATGTACAAACTCAAATTACCTTGTTCCTGTGATTCGGCAGTGTAATCCAATTCACTACTTTCCACAACCTCCTCAATCTCACTCATCTCAGTGAAGAAGGGAAATGCCTTTTTCTGCAGGCCAAGTGTCTTAGCTTTACGAAATGCTCTCAATAACGACTTCCATTTGCCTTCAGCTTGTTCCCCAGTACACGTTACGCCAACAGACTTCAGAACTTCGGATATTTCATTCCAAAGTAGCTTCTTTTTCTCGATGCCATCACGGAACCTTTCTTCACGTAGCTTGTACTGAGATATCAAATGTCTCGTGGCCTCCTCACTCCATATCATGATGCCCCCTAAAAGAAGATTAATGAAACTTCATTAAAAGGAGCCTTTTGTTCTTGACTTTCAAAGATGAAATACAAATTAGCTGTTCCAGTGACTGTATAAAAGAAAATCTCTTTAATTTGATTTCAGTTTGATAACATACAATCATCAATATGCAAGTAAATATTAGCTGTGAGCTATTAGCCGAACATAAACAAGTGTCAATAGGAAGTAAAATAGTGGAATGCAAGCGGATAATTTATAACATGTCTTAAGGCATGTTTACCAAATGAATAGTTTTAAACTTTGGCACAGTAATGCTGAAAGAATTACGAGCAGTTTCTTTATAAAAATAGCCCTTAAAGACAATCTTAGCAACAAAGCTTAGCAACAACAGGATCAAGAAACTGATATCAAAGTACCAAGTACTGTGAACAAATTCTGTAAGTTTGCTTTCCCAAACTATTTTGCATGATTATTTTGGACTTATTCTGTGTCCTGATGGAATAGTGTTTTAACACACTAAAAAAGATGTTAAAAGACCAATATTATTTCACTTAGAAATTGATCATAACCAAATCTACAAAAATTATGTTCACAGATAACCAGCATACTGAGATAATATGGACTTAATGTTTTGAACAACATCTATTCAACTGGATCATGAGTGAGTGCCAAACATTTAGCAATGTGTGCGATTTATAACAAAAATGATCATTGGCTGGCCAGCCTATATGACAAATGGGGCAAACTACTTTCTCTCTCACCACTCTCTCTCTCTCACCACTCACTGGGTAGATAGAGGCCAAATATTCATAAGTTACCACTGTTACAATATTATTTACCTTGATGGAGATTCATTAACATGCCACTTTAATGAAGCAGAATTCCAGAACTATGGAAGCTTTAATAACAGTGATCAATCTAATCTAAATGAGTGACAGGGTGAAAGGGTATTAAAAACATGCATACACATAAAGGTCATTCTGTATTGCCCCTCTAAGGTGCTTACTGCTTATGCCATACAGGAAATGAATGACCCAATTAAAAACCCCAAACCTTCACACTTAACCAAGTACCCACATATGTTTGAATCAATCACCGAGTTCACAAAGGCTCAACAATAGATTAGCAGATTTCAACACTCAGCTACCATGATCTAATGCATGCTTCTCAGTCCTTTTTGAGAAATCAATTCCAGAATCACTCACCATTTGTACCATCATTGCTCATCATGCTTTGTTGCAGGACTGGTGGAAGTGCATTTGCCATCTCCTCAAGGGCAAACAATTCCTTCATTGCCTCATAATAGATGAAGTTTTCTGTTGGGGTTCTGCCATCACGTGCCTTCCGGAAACGACTTCGCAGTGACTTCCACTTCCAGTCAAGCTGAGGACCAGTGACTGCATGGCCAAGGCCTTCCATCACCAAGGACAGTTCCTGCCAGAGATGACTCTTTCTCTCACGACCATTGTTGAACCGATGTGCCATCAACTTGTACTGTTCCAAAAATGAGGTTGTTCCACTTTCTGTCCACTTGAACTCCTCTGTTGAATTCATATATATAAATTTGTGAACAGACTGAATACTTTTTAAAACAATATAAGTGTGTGTGTGTGGCTGTATTATTTATTTAAACATGCAGATGTTTCATCAATTATTTTCACATGTATAAACTAAGTGTTAAAATATAGAGTATACGTAAATATCAGACATGGGGTCAGTTCAATTCCGGAATTGATTATTTAAAAAATGGAATTGGAATTGAGAAATTCCCTACAAAAAATTAAATCCACATTTTTACAATGTTAACATTTACATGTGGTGTTACGAATATACTGGAACCATAATGATCCAGAACTTTGGTTCCTTATATATTTCTCAGATATGCACACTGACCATGGCTCCCAAAGTAAGCACTGGAACTAAACAAAAACATTTGTTTCAAGGCTCACAACCAGGCAGTGAAATATAAACACATCTTTGATGATTACAAAATACACTCTTACATGGGGATGTACTCAAAACTATGATCTACCACTTGATATAATAAAATATCTCTTTAGCTAAAGGCGCCTCGTGGTTAGGCTTTTGCAATTTTTTACCACGTTAACACTTACATGTGGTGTTACCAATATACTGGAACCAAACTGATCCAGAACTTTGGTTCCTTATATATATATCAGATAGGCACACTGACTGTGGCACTCCACATGAGTATTTAACCAATTAAAATGGTCTGGATACCATGGGCTCCACCAACAACACAGTGACACCACCATATAACATGCCTGTAATCTGTATAGAGATATTGCTATTTAGGAATTTACCCCCGTTCAATCTTTAGAATCGGGCAAACTAAATTAAATCCACAAATTAATTTACCATTTAATTCAGAAATATTTCTTCCATGACAATCGTACTTGGAATATAAACTATTCGGAGTAGGTATTCCAATTAGGTACTTGGAGTACCTACTCATTGTAAAAAATATTAGACAAAAAAGAGTTTTAAAAAATTGGAATTGAATTGGAATTAATCAATTTGATGTGGAATTGACAAAATGGAATTGACCCCATTTCTGCTAAATATGGAATAAATTTAACAATTTAAAACCAGGAGAGTATACATACCTTCATCAGAACAGGTATCATCATCCAGAAGGCTGTCCACTATATCATAATGATAAAACATAATTATATTAATTACCAATCTATATAAAGTATTATGACCATTATTATTAATGTAAATTTTAGAGACACAGCAGTGTTATGTGAGATAAAACAGAAATCTATCAATTTCTTTCATTGCCATTATTGATTTGCACAGAAATATATAAACATTTACAAGAGCTCTGATGGTAAAATAGACACAAGAGGCATCGTAGGTTACTGACTTTCGAAGTATTATGCACAGTTAAAGCTTTTATCATCACAGGAGATTGTTCCCTAGTAAATTTGAGAAACATTATTTCTTCAGCTTCATAATTAATACAGTTCATGACAAAAAGAAGTTTCGGTATGATGAGTTATTTCCCGAAAGATATTGTCCACCTTGGATAAAAGGCCATGGGGCTACTCTCTTAAGAAACAAGACAATGATGGAAGAAACGTCTTACAGACATGAGCAAAAATTAGAAAGCAACAATTTACCTGAAGAATGCACTAACAGGTTGTCTGCATTTGGCGCTTCTTCAGAGCAGGTTAATGGCAAAGCTTCAGAGACAGAAAATGCCTGAGCTTCAGTCACTGGATCCACCAGGTCTCCAGCTGTTGTCTGGTCCAACTGTTCTGATGCATGAGGAATAAAATACTCCAACTGCTCCACCAGATAATCTGAAGAATCCTGTTCCATAGAATTGGACTGCACATCTGTCACACACTCAGATGATACTTCAGCGATGTCAGATGATGTCTCCATCAAAGGCTCTGATGAATCGACAACATTCTCACTTTTTTCTTTTAACAGACAATAAATACTAGGGAAAAGTTAACATGTTAAAGCTACAGATTCTCATTTGAAGTGTGTCACTTATAAAATTTGTTCACCATTTAGAACAATTTGGGGGATTAGACATGGAGTCAAATACAAAAAGAAGTATTTAAATACACGTACAAACACTTCTCGTAAGATGAAATACAAACTGTTGCTGGAACGTACCTTTTGTCAACTTTATAGCACTAACTACAGCATTGACCATGTCCGGATCTAAATCACAGAAGATTGTAGATATCAGTAAGAGAAAACAATTATTGGAAATAAATATACCAAATCAGTATTTTTAATATTGAATAAAAGCTAAATTATATTATTGCAGTAACTTATAGGAGTGTTCTTTATCACACACACACACTCTCTCTCTTTGCCACATAAATAATAAGTAATATAATTTTATGGTTGTAGATCTCAAGGCTGTTTCAAGCAAATCAGTAATATTTTCTGCTTAGTTTCAGCACTAATCACACCTGCAACACATGGCTGTGGTAAGAATTGAAATCATCTGGCCAAAGCCATCCATTTAATGATGAAACACTAAACAGGAGAATGTAATATTGGAATTCCATTCATCAACCCAGAAGTCATCTGTCCCAGATGAGAAGAAAACAGTGATATTAGTAAAAAAGCAATCATTCATTCATTCCCATGTCACTATAAAATACTCAATGATAACTATACGAACAATGCAATTACCTCCTGCAATAAGCTTGGCAGCAGCTGTGCTTGACAGAGCAATATTGTGGATCACTCCATCTACCTGAAGTTTCACTGTCTGCATGATGTCCAACCTTAATTGCAAAGAACAAATAATCATTTTGGAAACCAATTAAATGGCATGATTTAGATTTTATTTGAACAATTGTGCTTCACCATACAGTATCTCATTTAAATCGGGGTTATAAAGGAATGCCAGTTTATGATCATTGTTACTGAAATCTGCAAAGTGTTTCCAAAGAAAACATATGTATTGTTTGCTTGTGTACCTTTTTCACTTTCTGTTTTACTATGACAACTAAATAATATCAAGTTCTAATTTTCTCTAATCTTAAAGGTATATATATATATATATATAATATTAAAACTACATAATTAAAAACAAATTTTAATATGAAACTTTCATTAACTTTCTTGGTAATATTTTCCACCAATTCCTTTCATGCTTCAGTAACAGACTAATTGAACAATTTAAGCTTGCTCACATGTATAGCTTTCTAGAGTTTTTACATGTGATTCATATTTGGCCATAAATATCAGCAGGTACATTTTAAGTACCTCACAGGCTCCAAGGTACTAAAAGAGAGTCTAGTGTGTATTATATATATTTAAAAACTTTGATTTTGGTGGGATTCTTAATTACTATACTACAGTATTTTTATTTAATGCCTTGAATATAATTTAAACCTAGCACTCTAATTTGTGTCCTTTATTTTGTACTTTCAACTTAACATAGAATGCAAAACTTGGCAATCTTTTTTAGAGCCAGTTCCTTCCTGTGTTTAAATCTAATCATTATTATCATCTAAAAAAAATTTCTCTCATTCCAGCTGATCTCATTGTGGACATAAGCTCAAACTAACTAGGCCAATATAACCAGTGGCCTCAATCGAACTCATTATTAAAACAAAATCATAATCATTATTAAAGGAACAGCCCACCATCTTTTGACATTATCCAGTCAGAAGTGCTGATTAATTGACTTTTAATGGTCTGTGGGCGCCACCACATTTTAAGCTAGAGAAAGAGACCGGAAGCTCCTGAATGTTGACGTCACTTGAACCTAGCAGTTTGACCAGAAGTCTGTAGAGCCCATATAAAAGCATATAAACAAATGTTAGCCAAGAATAGTTCCAGAACAAAATGCACTAATCTTGTTAAAATTATGCCATGGATGACATTCAGCCATATCAGTTTGAGCGAGAAGAACCATTACGAGATGAAGATAAACCTGATTGTTTCAAAGAAAGGGCAAGGAGAACCGGGAACACTTGTGTCTATCATAGACAGTCTATGTAACCAGGTGACATCAAAGCACTTGACTTTTCACTTTTCCACCTTGGAATCTGGCTTCCGGTGCAGCTATAATGGCAGCCCTCCAGTAATTTGTATTATTTCCTGATATCTACGATATCAAGTATAGTTTGCAATTATTATTGTGAAATTTTTCTTTACTGTTAAAAGCATTATATATTTAAGTAATATTATCTGAGGGTGAACTGTCCCTTTAAGTAACAAGTTTGTCTGAGTTTATTTGGGCCATAAAGTTGATTGAATATATTATATATATATATATATATATAAAGGTGTAGACTGTTGGTCATTGTTGTTGTTAATAGCCAGACCACTGTCAGCTGAGTTACTGGTGTTGCCACATAGTAAACTCTCACTGACCTACACAGAATGCCCATGGCCATTTATATGAACAACTAGTGTGAAGCCCACTCTTGCTATGAAAATGCATTGGATATCAATGAAAGAAATATGATACAAGATATTTCATATGAGATAGTTGAGTACGTATATTCATGATTATTATTGTGGAATTTTTGGTTGCTGTTCTAAACATTACATATTAAATGATATTTAAGAAATGTTATCTGAGGAGAACTAGCCCTCTAAATCAGTAAATGGCAAATGCCCTCCAAATTATATTTTTTTCTTTTGAAATAAACTATATATTTGTAAATAAAATTATTTATTTAACAAGTATTAATCATATTGCAGAGATATTGGGATGTAAAATTGAGGACATTTTAAAGGCACAAATGTATATCTTTTCAACAACAACAAAATACTACACTAGGTCTACACTCTACAGTAAATAGAATAGCCATTCTTCGTTCTCCTTCCAGAGTGCAATAACAAAACCTGTCCCGCCATTTTATGAAACGGATGTATCCCATCCCTATGGTTTTTATAATATTGACTACCACATAATTGGCAAAATAATATAGTTATTCAGAGTAAATACTACCTAGTTCCTGCCATCTGGGTGATAATATTTACATATCACAAATCCGAGACAGAAGACAAGATGTTCTTGAACCGGAACAAGAACTGTAGACTGTTCCACAAACCAACATGACCGTTCACTGGTGATGGTGGCGCCCCCTTTGAGTATGCATGGGACATAGAAACATATGGAAAATACAACTATATATATTATCTGAGGTTCTCACTTCAAATTAATCTAGCATATCTAGTACTGATTATATACAAGAATAAAATATTTAACATCCTTCCTAGATTTACTAATTTCTATTACAATGTCAATTATCATAATGTTGCAGAACTAGGTTGGAACAACTATATGGTAGTTGGCTGAATAACCAGTTTTATTTTAACGTTTTGTTTCATTAATAGTTTATTTCACATCAATGTGCTATTTCGCCTACATGTAATAGATTCAAATGTTATTTCGTTTTGAGTTCTACTTTAATTGGTATTTAATTCAGTAATTGCTCCAAATTGTCATAACGTTTCTGAAAAAATAAACTGAACTCTGAATGTTGACAATTACTAGCTTTAGTTGCACACCTTTGTTAGTCATCAACATTTGGACTTGTCCACGTGTACATAAACACAATCATTCAATTACATTATATGTATATATATATATATATATATATATATATATTACCTATGTCCTTTGAAAACATTACAAGTTTAATTATGAAATCCAGGAAGATCAGCAGACCAGACAATACACCGATAATCAAATGTATATTGAGCAGTGTAACTCTACCGTTGCAAGAAAGTTGCCTCTCTATAAATTCCCTCTTATATGGAATAGGTGGTGTAATTTTATTTCAAATGTTTCTTCACAAAGCCATTTCAAGAAACAATTGAACCATTTCATGTTATCATCGTATTCAAATTCAGTGACCTACTCTAACAAAAGATGCAGAGCTTGCTTTGGAAATTAGGTTGCTTTCCATGGGTATATAAGAAATCCTTATCAAAACTGAAACATACAACTTAACAGTGTACTGTATGTTTCTTCTTTTTACAACATTACCTGACCTGGCCAAACAATACAAATGCTATTGTCCTATCACCCTATTACTCTTCCTTTGGTATGCCCTAGACTGTCTCATTCACCCTCTTTCACCGTTCTTTTCACGTGTATATAAAAAACTGTAAACAGCTTTGGCTACATTGGCTCTTCAATCGCCATTGACAATTTTATTTTGTATTATTGCATTATATCTTATATCTATTGTATTCATGCAAATGTAAATAAATTTCAGTTCAGTATATATATATATATATATATATTACATTCTCTACCTACGGCAATGATCAGAAACAGAAAAGAATCATCATAAATAACATGCACACATACACACACATATATATATATAATACTTAAAGAACTAAATATTGTCAAGGCATTTAAGTTATCTTATATACAATGATGAAAAGTACCCTATATTGTTTTAATAAATTATTAAATAATAAGGTCAGAACTGAATCTGCTACTTGAAAATCTTAGGCTGATGCACTGTTATTAAATATGGTTGCTTAATGCTGTAGAAGCAGATATTTTCTCGAGCCTTGCCACTGGTCAAACCCAAGTGGGACATAGAACAGGGGACAACTTCTTAAGGAATCATCCCTCAAATACAAGTGTTACTTGGATTTAAACTCTAACTTCCAAGTTTGTTGTGCAGTGCTCTACCTATTAAGGTATTATTTAAATTATGGTTTTACCCAGTTTATATAAAATAAAGAATTCTTACTAGAAGGCAATAGTATTCCAAAATGTGTGACACACTTTAATACAAAATAATTGCATGAGATATAATATAATACAGGCTATTTTATTAATCTATTATGAACAGAACAATATGTAGCATTTATGCAATGATAAAACAGCAATAGCACAAAACAGTGAGTCATAAATTCAAGACTGTGAATGCAATATCAGAAATACAAGGCCCCCTGCACAGGCTGGCCCATCCTGCACAGGTTGTAGGGGTTCACAACCCATGCCTAAATAAAAGATATCTTTTTGTGTGGTTGAGGGCTAGATAATTATTTTGAGGGGTGGTTTTGGGTCCATGCAAGCTTCTGTATGGCAAAATGTGGTGACAGCGAAATTACTGGGTGACGAGCTAGATGAATATTTCAGGGCCACATTATCAACAAAATAGTTAATGTAATCATATACAAATTTTTTAGATTAGCACGTATAAAAACCTCTTTTTGGAATGTATTTATTTTATTAAGTTTAACAGTGTTCAGTTTGAGGAAGCCAGATGAGTAAATGTGTTCACTAAGCTTTATGTAGTCTTAATTTGTGGTGAAACATGGCATATGGCGTGAGATACAGTAGCTTAACTTTACAATCACCCGACACTGATTCATAATACCTAAAGACAATATCTATCTACTAATCACAGACTACGATACTTTGTCTAAATAATACCCACAAGGCTCAGCAAAAACAACCGAATAAGTGGATTATTTTTCTCTTCTCTTGTTTAATACAACATTCATGATGTCTTTCTATCTTTATATGTTATCTTAGAGTACAATTAGTTAATGTCACTTCTGATGTTTACAAGATTCAATCAGATAGTTCCATGTCAAGGCTGCTAGTGCCACAAGTGAGAGGAATTTTAGTCTCTCTGGTTATGTTGTTATTAATGACAGATGCTCTGCCCTGAAAAGTTTTAATGTAAAAAAAAACCCTATAATAAGGTTTTAAATAAAAATTTTGGCTTAATATTTATCAAAAAAAAAATTTTAAAAAACCCAAACTAAATTTTTTTTTTTTTAAATTTTAAATTTGGGAATAACATAAATTAAAAAATTATTTTATTTTTCAGGTTTTTTCAAAAATGCAGAAATTGGGGGGTGAATTTAACATTAGCACAGGGATCTTCAACATTTTATACCCCCAATTGGGGAAGGGGGGGGTTTTTTTTTAAGGGCAAAAACCAAAACCCCCCCAAAAACAAAAAATTTATTTTATAATTTTAACAAAAAAAAAAAATATTTATTCAAAGTAAAATTATACCAAGCTCCATCTTTTGTAAAAAATAAATTTAAAATTTGGGAAAGGGGAAGAGTTTAAAAAGAACAGATTTTGATTTTCCAAACAAAATGATAAAAATGTAAAAACTTTTTGTTTTTTCAGGACTTTTTAATTTGGAAATAAAAATTTAAATTTTGATTTTGGGTAAAATTAAAAAATAAACTTTATAAAAAAAAAAATTTTTCCACAATTTTTAAAAAATTTTCATTATTTTCCCTTTGGTATTTAATTCAGTTATTAAATTCAGTTCTAAAATTTAACAAGATTTAATAAATTTCAGTTCCCCATATCACCTGCATGCACAATATAATTTTTATCTTTATGTTTATTAATATAATGCTTGCCCTGATTTAAATCTTTATATGATCATAAGATCAAAACAATGCCTTGAAACAAATTTGGCTTAATATATAAATATTCCTAATATAAATTTTAAAATAGTGGTGTAATTTTGTTTAATTTATTTATTTTTTTTGTAGTGACCGAACAACAGGATAAAATAAAGAATTTTATGGTCTTGGCCTTTGCCAACCGCCTCCTCAATTCAACTATAGTGCTATAAAAACCATGTTAAAATTTCACCCCACGCACTGATTAAACTGAAACAAGGCCTGCAAAAAGCCAATAATTTTGAATTCTTTTTTATTGAATTTAAATTCCGATTATTGTCTATAATTAAATTAAATAAAAAATTAAAGTCTGGTTACCTCAAAATTTTATTTGATATTATCATATTAAACCAAATTAATTATTTCAAAACATAGTTTGTGGGAATACATTAAAACTTTTCGGCAAGCATCTTCATTAATAAAACATAACCCAAAAAAGGGAACTACTGATTGAATCTTGTAAACATCAGAAGTGAATTAACTAATTGTAAAAACATATAAAGATAGAAAGACATCATGAATGTTGTATTAAACAAGAGAAGAGAAAAATAATCCACTTATTCAGTTGTTTTTGCTGAGCCTTGTGGGTATTATTTAGACAAAGTATCGTAGTCTGTGATTAGTAGATAGATATTGTCTTTAGGTATTAGGAATCAGTGTCGGGTGATTGTAAAGTTAAGCTACTGTATCTCGCGCCATATGCCATGTTTCCCACAAATTAAGACTACATAAAGCTTAGTGAACACATTTACTCATCTGGCTTCCTCAAACTGAACACTGTTAAACTTAATAAAATAAATACATTCCAAAAAGAGGTTTTTATACGTGCTAATCTAAACAATTTGTATATGATTACATTAACTATTTTGTTGATAATGTGGCCCTGAAATATTCATCTAGCTCGTCACCCAGTAATTTCCTGTCACCACTTTTTGCCATACAGAAGCTTGCATGGACCCAAAACCACCCCTCAAAATAATTATCTGGCCCTCAACCACACAAAAAGATATCTTCTATTTAGGCATGGGTTGTGAACCCCTACAACCTGTGCAGGATGGGCCAGCCTGTACAGGGGGCCTTGTATTTCTGATATTGCATTCACAGTCTTGAATTTATGACTCACTGTTTTGTGCTATTGCTGTTTTATCATTGCATAAATGCTACATAATAGATTTATCATAATAGATTAATAAAATAGCCTGTATTATATTATATCTCATGCAATTATTTTGTATTAAAATGTGTCACACATTTTGGAATACTATTGCCTTCTAGTAAGAATTCTTTATTTTATATAAACTGGGTAAAACCATAATTTAAATAATACCTTAATAGATAGAGCACTGCACAACAAACTTGGAAGTTAGAGTTTAAATCCAAGTAACACTTGTATTTGAGGGATGATTCCTTAAGAAGTTGTCCCCTGTTCTATGTCCCACTTGGGTTTGGCCAGTGGCAAGGCTCGAGAAAATATCTGCTTCTAAGCATTAAGCAACCATATTTAATAACAGTGCATCAGCCTAAGATTTTCAAGTAGCAGATTCATTTTTGACCTTATTATTTAATAATTTATTAAAACAATATAGGGTACTTTTCATCATTGTATATAAGATAACTTAAATGCCTTGACAATATTTAGGTTTTTTTAAATTTTTATATATATATATTTTTGTGTGTATGTGGCATGTTATTTATGATGATTCTTTTCCCGTTTCTGATCATTGCCGTAGGTAGAGAATGTTTTTTTTAAAATATATATATATAAAAATATAATAAAATGAACTGAAATTTATTTACATTTGCATGAATACAATAGATATAAGATATAATGCAATAATACAAAATAAAATTGTCAATGGCGATTGAAGAGCCAATGTAGCCAAAGCTGTTTACAGTTTTTTATATACACGTGAAAAGAACGGTGAAAGAGGGTGAATGGAAAGGGAACCAAAAAAAAAATTCTTTTTTTGGGGGCAAATTTAAAAAAAAACCCGTACACTGTTAAGTTGTATGTTTCAGTTTTGATAAGGATTTCTTATATACCCATGGAAAGCAACCTAATTTCCAAAGCAAGCTCTGCATCTTTTGTTAGAGTAGGTCACTGAATTTGAATACGATGATAACATGAAATGGTTCAATTGTTTCTTGAAATGGCTTTGTGAAGAAACATTTGAAATAAAATTACACCACCTATTCCATATAAGAGGGAATTTATAGAGCGGCAAC